>VXBZ01010052.1:154455-173173 GCA_013399135.1 Heliornis fulica | reverse complement strand
CTAAATCCACCGGGAAATAGGGGAAGGATGCTCCGGCATCTCCTCCTTTGCCTTGCTGCGGGAGGGAGAGGAGGGGGCGGCCTGGCTCGCCCGGCCGGGGTGGGGAGGGATGGGGGGGCTTTGTTCTACACCCGGGGCTGGCAAAGCGCGTCCAAATTCAGCCCTCCTCTTAACCCTGTAGTCCTGGGCTTGCTCAGGACTGCTGCGATTTAGAGCAAGCTCCACCTCCTCCAGGTCCGCAGGAATAATTTGGCCCCCTCCCCCAATTCTTCGGAGGGGTACGGATAGGTCGGGTAAACATAGGTCCGTACCGCGGCTGGGGGGGNACAGCCCGCACCTCTTCCTCCTCTCGCTCTCTTTTGCCTCGGTAATGACTGTTAAGTTTGAGGTCCCCATCCCCCCGCCCCGTTAACCTCGGGTCCGCGGTTCCCGCTGACGACTCTGCTCCTTCCCTCCAGTGCATCAGCTGCTACTTTTCATTTCATGGCTCACTGATGAAACTCTCCGACTCCTTTTTTCCCTTTACCCGTCCAACCCGCTCTCTCCCCCAGACGCTTCTGACTTTTCTCAAGGTCTCGTCTTTTATCCCGTTAAAGCCGCCGGGTGCCCGCGTTTAAACGGGGCGGACAGCCGAGGATGGCTAAATCCACCGGGAAATAGGGGAAGGATGCTCCGGCATCTCCTCCTTTGCCTTGCTGCNGGGTGAGGTGGGGTGTGAGCGGCAGGAGGGGGCTTATTCTTATTGTCTTTTAAAAGCGAAGGAGCATTCGGCAGGGGTTGAATGAAAGGAATGATCAGCGGGCGCTCATCCTCACGGCCTCAGGTGGGGGAAGGGAGACACATCCGACTGATTTAGTGACTGGCTGGGGAAAACAGGCTCTGACTGGGGAAGGGGTCTGTTGGAGGGGGGAAGGGTTAAGAAAGGAGCATCTGCTGAGATGGGCAGGCAGCCCTGGGAAAGGCGCTCTGCCCTGTGCTCCCTGAGTGGGGGCTGCCCAGGCGTCCCCCCAGCAGCTCTGTGTCACTCGATGCTCAGGGCAAACAGTTCATGCCTCCTCAGGGGTCCTGCGCCTCCAGCTCAGGAGGAACCATGAGGACTCCCAATGGCTTTGTCCATCGGACAAAGCTGCTGTCACCAGCCTCATTCAGGGCTCCTGAGAGCACCCAGCAGGCAGGGTGGGGTTGTGAGTACCACTCCCTGGTCTCACTTTAGCACTGTCCCCAATTTGTCCAGGGACTACAAACCTTGTAGTCACAAATGAGATTAAGATTAGGATTACTCCCTTTCCCCAACAGAGACACTCTGAAACACACTGATGCCATTTTTAACACATACCTAGACACTTTCTCTGATACACTCTCCAACAGAGCATCCCTTGTTTTTCTCTTCCAGTGACTTGGTGTCACTTAGAGATGCAAGCCAAAGCCATGGCCTGCCCGTGGAGTACAGGGACATGGTCAGAAGAACAGGCTTTGGTCAGGAGACCTAACTGGGAAATCTTCTGCTCATGGAGCAAAAATCCTGTTGCAGTGGGGGGAATAGAGAAGGAACTGAGGATCATTACAGTGGGACTGTGGGAGAGAGTGGGTCACAAACTGGCTGAAGTAGACTTGACATGTCTGCCTCAAGGTGACACTTCTGAATTGAAGCTTAAAGGGTCCTTAGTATTAAGACATCCCAGACACCGACAAGGCTGGGATTTAAGAAGTGCTTCTCTCCTCAAAGCTTCTCTTTAACCTTAAACTGACTCTGCTCTGCTTGCCGACTTGATCCACTGGGGTGGATTTTATCCAGAGGCTCCCTAGCTCTCCCAGTAAACATTGCCTTTGTAACCCAGCTCTGCACCTAAAAGGCTGCAAGTCCTGTGCTGTAGCTGGGCCCAGAGAAGTGGGGTATGGTAGCATGGCATATCTGAGAGTGGGTGCTGTGCCTCAGCACCCACCTTAGCTGGGAGTGCCATGCTTGGCTTTCTCTCCTGTTCCCCAGCACCAGCGGCACTTCAGGCTGTGTGGTGAGCCAGTTCAGAGAGCTGATCCAGCCCACCACTGCCCTCTCAGCCAAGTAAACTGTTTTTCAAAGCAGATACAACACCCCCCACACGCACACTCTCATCCCTTTAAAGTGCCTCACATTAACACCAGCCATGAAGAGGCGGTCATCTGGGGAGTCACCAACTTCAGGAAGAAATTACCAATTACATTGAAGATGACAGTTCCTTTGCTAGCGTTAAAGGCATTTCAATCTCTCCCCCTTGTTTGCTCCTTTTATCCAGATGTGTAAAGTAGCACATCTCCACGTACCAAGGTGCTGCTAAGTGTAATGTGTATTAGCAACCTACAGAACTTCATTATACCTTATTCTAATTCTGTACCACCCTTAAGATGCAGCTGTACTTTTGGTGACAAAAATAAGAATTTCTGAACACAGTGTTCAGTACACACGGCTACAGCGTTCCAAATAGCGACAGCAAGTGCAACCTTGTAGCAGAAATAAATGATAAGAAAAACAGACTTCTCATGATTATAACTTAGAGTTAAGAAAAAACTAACAAGCTTGAATCCACTTGTCAAGTGTGTCCAATAAAGAGTCTCTGACATTTTTAAAAGGGGCAGAAAACCACTTTTCAACTAGTAGACCAGCCCTCTGCATGCTGTGGAAATAAGTGAGTGTATGATAGATCTAATAATAGGTAGCTGTCATGGTGATGGGTGCCCAGAATAACTAGTATACCCCCTCTGCCTCTCTCTGCTTTCCTCTCAATCTCCCACTTATTTAGCCGGTATGTCCACCCAACCTCCCCTCATCAAACTCAGTGGAGACCTTGATCTACCCCATCTAGCCCTGTTGGCACAGCTGGAACCTGAAGGGTGAGGCGCTGGCGGCGAGCCTAGGCTACCAAAACAATCTGGGCACAGGCGGTCTGTACAGAGATAAATGAAGCTGGCACAGTTGCCAAAGGAAGCCATGGAGCCACTACACTCAGTGAACCCTCAGGGAACTCAGACTCGGTGGAGAACCAGGTCAGGCTGACCAGACCAGGTGTTAGAGCAAGAGGAGGGACAGAGAGATAGAGTGGGGAAGACAAAAGAGAAAAAGTATAACGTTTCCTCTGACAATCCTAAGGAAGCATCTCTCCTGTGCACAGACAAACTTTGGTGTAATCTCTGCATTTTCCTACAAAATCACCCAACTCCTACTTCTCTCTCTCTCTTTTAAGGACATCAGTATTTTTCAGTCATAAAAGAGTCTTTGTAATGTACTCATTTTGCGAGGCCTTTTGTTACCTCCATATAATTCTCCCAGACAATTATTATCACTGCCATTGTTACACAATCCCGTTAAAGTAGTTCTTTTGCACCTCTGTCTCTTTCTCCTGCTACAAAATGAAATGTCTGAATGAATAGTTACATTCCTCAAGATAATGAACTCTCCAAAAGGAAGGTAATGGAAAGTACGTATTAATTAACAACGCTAAATTGTGGGATGGTATTTATATCACATTGAGAGATTAAGAATGGAGGGAAAAAAAAGAAAGATTTTTGTTTGTTTTCCCTGGCACAGGTTATCTTATTAAAAAAAAAAAAAAAAAGAAAAAGGAAAAATAACCCGACCCAACAATACACAGACCTTTTCTCCTATTCGGCTTCTCTGCAGGAAAGGAATAAGCGCACACATTTCCTGTCAGTTGATGACTCCCTGGAGGATGCTGCGTCACTGACCACAGACAAGTGAGAAAATTTCCAATCTTCTCCTAGAAGTACCATAATATCCTACCAAGGACGTTTTACTTTGCTTTCTGCATCACCGGAGTAGGCAGGAGAATTACAAAAGCTTCGCTGCGTCTAAGGCAACACTGTCCCCGGTGGTTAGACTCACAGGGGCAGAAGGTTCACCTTTCCTCTGTGCTTGGATACCACTCCATGCCAAGACCCGTCCGAGGGTGGCTGCAGGAGCAGTACAACAACCAGGTGCAAGCACAAGTCTTTTCAAATCACATTATATCATTGCGAATTCTACTCCAATTTTACTCCATGTTTTCCATGTGTCCCAGAAAGTCAGCTGCATCACTGCTGGCAAAACAGCTTCCCCTTCCTTCCAGAGCACCAGTCCCTCTGAGGAGACGGTGAAAGAATTCAGGCTCTAATCCAAAAGAGACTGTGGTCAATACAACTGTTAACTTTAAGAAGTTTAGAGTAGATTAGTGCTCAAAAGCCTTGTTCACATCACAGTATTTTTGTTTTTTCATACTGCTCTGCCAGCGTAATCATACTGCTTGTGCCCCTTTGAGCACATTACAGCATCCTGCCATGAGAAAGAGTAGCTTCAACTTCACAGAATCACAGAATGTTAGGCCTTTGAAGGGACCTTAAAGATCACGTAGTCCACCTCCCCTGCCTGAGCAGGACCATCTAGATTAAATCACACAGGAACATGTCCAGGTTGGTTTTGAATGTTTCCAGAGAAGGAGACTCCACAACCTCTCTGGGAAGCCTGTTCCTGTGCTCTGTCACCCTTGCAATGAAAATATTTCTCCTTACGTTCACATGGAACCTTCTGTGATCCAGCTTGGACCTGTTGCCCCTTGCCCTGGCACTGGATGTTGTTGAGAAAAACCTGGCTCTGTCCTACTGACACTCACCCGTGTCACTTCAATATTTATAGATATTGAAGTCACTCAGTCTCCTCCAGGCTAAAGAGACGCAACTCCCTCAGCCTTTCCTCATAAGGAAGATGTTCCACTCCCTTTACCATCTTGGTGGCCCTGTGCTGGACTCTTTCAAGTAGTTTCCCTGTGTTACTGCTGGTGCAGTAGCTCCCAACTACACCAGTAGTTTTGCCAGGATTATGGTGTCAGCGCACACACACACACCCCAACACACAAAGCAGTGTAATGTAAATGTGAATAATTTCATATTCAATTAATGAACTGAAAAACTTCCCAAGTTGTCATGTTTAGGCCTCTTTAGTGTTTTGATTTGAGCTGCCCTGAGTTCTTACTGGCCATCTCAACCTATGGTCTTATTGAATGTGTTGAATGTGGAGAACTTCACTATTAGAAGTGAAGTTCTCGGTTTGGGACACATCTTCAGATGTTTCTTTTTATTCAGATTTGGCTTTTTTTTTTTGCTAAGTTCTAAGGAAGTGCCTGTGTTAAACCATAACTTGAGAAAGAAAAATACTTTAAAAGCTTTAACACTTCCACACTTAAACTCAGCAACTTCTTAGCCAGAGGATTTTTCAAAAATTGAGAAAACCCATGTGCCAAAACCCTCTATTTTTTTCCACCAGATTATACCAATTATTCCAAATGTGTGACAATGCTGTATCTATAACATGGGCAGAAGCCATCTTTCTCCATGTCCACAAACCGGGTAAGTACTGGCTATATGTTGAAAACCGCCATGGTTTCAACCTGGCTTAAACTCTACTTGGAGCTTCGCTTGAGCAGTGGGAAGCAGACACTACTTTTCATTACACCAGGAAAGTTCTGTGATGCAACTCCAGATTCAATCCATGAGGAAAGCAAGGCTCAGGTTCATTTGAATGCCATAATTACTGTCTTTCTGACTGAGGATGATCCTGATGAGTGTAGCTGCTGTAGACATCGATCTAAATATAGACAGGCTCCATGTGACTGTATGGCAGATGTCAATTTGCTATTTAAACCCTGCTCTTCCTGTGACTTGCAAAGAAGAAATAAATGATCCGAAGAGGGAGATTCCAAGATCCTACCCATTTAATCATATGCTAAGTTAAATCTCCTTGTGCAAGTTGCTAAAATTCAGTCACAGTAGTTGAATGGCACAGGGAATGTATATCTGAAGACTAGCATGACTTTGATTGTGTCATTTCAAAGTCCATTTACCCTTCAAATAAGAGGAGAAGAGGACCGCGTGCAGCTCTGTCTACCTTGGATTCGTGTGGCCCCCCTGGCAGCTAGTGCTGCTTGAAAACGGAGGCATCTGGCTCCTGCAGCATGGTTCAAACAGAGCCAAAGCAGTGGAGACTGTGTACCACAGCACTGGGGCAGAAGTGGGGGCAGGGCTAGAAAGTTTCTGGTTTTAGGGCTATTATCTCCAAGATCTGTTGCAGTACTTTGACTTGAATGAAAAAAGTCTCATTCAACAGTAAGTGAGCAGTAGGTTAAATACTGAAGAAGAGTCACCCTAACTCTGATGCAATATGGTAGAATATACCAGTGATTTTTTAATCTATATGCCTTTTAACCTGAATTCCCCAAACCAAGGTCTCTTACTAGAGACAATAAGTGAAATAGATACTAAGGCAAACAGTAAAAGCCTGTTATTGATCATCTTGACTTTTTTTTCTTCTCTCTGCTAGGAAGTACTGCCCCAAAGCAAGTGCCCTCTGTAAAAGACATCCTATCAGCAGGTCAGTTTTAGAAAGAAACCTATTGCTTCACTGTACAGAGGCATATTTTGCACTGCCTTATATTTAATTCAAATATATTAATCTCTGTGGGGCACTCGTCTGGCAGAGTTTTCTAGAGCGATGAATCCCAAATCAGACTTGTCAAGAGGAGTGAAAAGGGGTGGTACGGGAAGCACTGGATTTCTGCAGTGTGACCTGTGAGTGTGACTAGAGACACCATGGGTAATAGTAGCAAGAAAGTCACGGAGATAAAGATTGAATTCCTGCTTAGAGACCTGTGTATCTGCGGTTCCCGGGAAGACAGGTGGGCAGCTCTGAGATGGTGCCTGCTCTGGCATTCTTATAGCAGTTGCAGGATGCTGGGCCAAGGAAACATGCCTGGGAGCAACACCCACCCACCCAGGTATCCCTACAGACAGTCTATTCCCCCTGACTTTTTAATACAAATAGCTGTGTGGGTTTCATGGAGTAACCAAAAGGTTTTCATCAATGATGTGCGATTCCCCCGACGGTGTTGAAAAAGAAAAGGACCTTCTGCTTGTTGTTTGTTCCCCAGAATAGTAAAATAAGTGTAATGGAGTCTTGGAAGTTATTTTAGGTTTACATCTAACAGAAATTCAATTAGAATGTGTCCCATTGTATCAGATAACTTAATAAAAAATAATTATAAAGAATAATCAGTATAAATGTCAGCACTGTCTGGAGCTTATTAGGTTATCAGCCAATAAAACAATACCTCCATTGAAGAAATCGCCCAAAATTGTTTCCATTGATTACTCCATCTTTTAAACTTATTACTATCTTCACCCAGATAAAGTATTTTCACTATTTCTGTACAGCAGCATAACCTTAACCATTTTCCTTGTATTCTAATGCATCATACCGGATCCTTGCTCACTTGCATGTATTACAAAGCAAGAAACACTTCTCCACATACTTAACTATTTTAAAGGCTTCATCTGTTTTCATTGACATAACCTGAAACTGCAAATTATAACAGGGCTCCAGCTTTGATTTGTTATTGAACTTAAATATTTATAGATGCTAGCAGAAAATACATGTTCTTTTCTTTAAATGAAATTTTGCCTGTAAAACTCTTTTTCTAAGAGTGTTACAGAAGTTACATCAGCAGTGGGAATCAACACCAGACTTACAGCTTACTTAAACATGGAACTTAAAATCATAGAATGTGTTAGGTTGGAAGAGACCTTTAAAGGCTGTCTAGTCCAACCCTGCATACTAGAGGATGGACTAAACAGCCTTTAAAGGTCCCTTCCAGTATGCAGGGACATCTTCACTAGATGAGGTTGATCAGAGCCCCCCATCAAGCCGGAACTTGAGTATCTCCAGGGATGGGGCCTCCACTGCCTCTCTGGGCAACCTGTTGCAGTGATCTACCAGTCTCATATTGAAGAAGTTCGTTCACTTTAATTTTAAAAAACAAAATATGGAAATATAATCACAAATAACTAAGTGAAACTAGCTTAAGATATTACTGAAACAGCAGATAGGACAAAGTCACTTTGCTTTACAGTTAAAAATAGAAAATAAACATGGTCAATTATCACATCTCAACAGAGATGCAGTAACTTTCCAAAGCACTTGAATTCATTTATTGATGACCATCTGACCACATAATTTATTTTTGTTTTGAATTGTTATTTTAACATGATAGATAAAAAGAAATATCAGGTAAAAACCTGCCTTGTGCTCACCCAAAATGGACACGTTTTAAACATCAAACAGTATCTCCAGAAAACCCCAAACTGTACTGAACTGAAAACTATATTTTGGATGCCAAAGTAAACTCATAGCTTGACCTGAAACATTATCTTCTCCAGTCCTATTCATCTTTAGAAATAATGTTTCACTTGAAAAATTCTCTTAAGCACACCTCTAAATGCAAGACAGTAGCTTTGGTAGTCACAAAGATTTATATTTTCCTACTTTTTCATCCAAACCCCTGCTTTTCAATAAGTAAATGCTATGTTTGAAAATTTTCTAGTTTTATCACTGAGAGATCTTCTATAAAATACCATTTTTCTATGCAAACTTTACCTCGTTTATAATGAAAAGAACACTGGCCTGAGCTGTCAGTCAAACTTAAAAGAGCCATTTGTGATACTATTAGAGAGACCACATAGGAAGATTTTGTCATTCTGGTAACAAAAGCCTTGAAGCATGACTTTGCCCTAAGTACAGGTACTTTTAGGATTGAATTTGGGATACGTGGTCTCTCGGATGCATTTCTTAGAAATAGTCTGTATCAGGCACAATAATCTTGGTTTCCGTGACTGTAACTAAATGGAAATTATAAAGCCCACCAGCATTTCGTTTTTTTACTACTTGCTTGTCTACTTTCTCAAAAGTATTTTTGTAGGGCTTTCAGTAGAGAAAACTAAGGAAGATTTAAAAGCATTGATGCTGAGCCATTATTCCTAAACTGCTTACACAGTTATTTACGTGCTAAATGCCAACTGTCAACATGAAAATTGCCTAAACAGATTTACATAGCCTCCCTCCTTAGTGTTTACAAACTTGACTTGCTCCATAACATCCATACCTGGTTTTTTTTGCTGGGGTAATTTTCAATCGGAGCACAGGGAAGCAGCAGAAAAAAAGGAGAGGTTGGAAAGGGGATTAGTAAAATCACAAAGGTATGTTATTTACCCCACAGGCTTCTCTTGCCCCATTGCTCTGGTAAACCCAGGAATAATCAGGGCACAGTCAACAGCAGTGAGGAGAGAAGAACATTCCCCACAGCCTGGAGATGACAAATCCCTTCACTGGTGTCCATAGGTCTGGAATAAGTGATTCCTAAAGCACCTGTCAGGACCAGCAGTACCTAAGATATTTCATGGGAAAAATGAGGGGTCTTATGCCACCTCAAGGAGATGGGCAGCATGACTGGGAGTCCTCACACAACTGAACAAGAAGCCTTGACAGCATCATAAATACAACAAAACCAGCAGAGAGAAAGGAGTTTGAACATCACTGACAGGAGGGAAAGAACCGATCCAGCCCCCACCCACCCCCCTTCCAAAAACTCTTGGGGATTCCAATGGGAGCAACACTGGACCCAAAGGAGAAGAGTGACTCAGAGCAATCTCTGCTTTATAAAAAACATTTTCCCTATCAGCAGTTTCACAGCCCATTTGCGTTGCCTTTTGGGGTGGGGGTTGGGGTTTTTTTCAGTCTCCTCTTTCATGTAATTTTTGGAGTTTTTCCTACTTCAGCTGAATGGTACGAAGAGCTGAGGTTGCATTTTTTTCTTGCTTGCAAAACAGTTTAAAATATTGCAGAGCAGGAGCCAATCAGAGCAGAGGGGTTACACCACCAGTCGAATGAGGGAGATTCACATATCTTCCATCTCATTAAAAACCCCAGCAAATCCCTGTGCTCCAGCTGTTAAAGGTTCCAAGGCACCAGGTTCTTGCTGCAAGTTACACAAATTAAATACAGTGCTACCTGCAAGGACAAGGAACCATCCTCATGCCTTCAGTAGCACCATTGTCCCCGGAAGAGCCACAGCACGTCCACTTTGGTGCAATCCTAGTTGTCCCTCCCTGTCCACCTTTCCTCTTCATTTTGCCTGGGAAACTGTACTTTGGCCACACCACACATCTGATGGCCACTCTCCTTCCTACTCCATGGAAGTTATGTAGCGGTGGCAGCGCTGCCACCTTTCAATCTCCCTGCAGAGTTGAGGAACAACACGTCATCTGAGGTGCCCTGCCCTCCCCACTGGCCCTCATGCTGCTGTGGTTCACTTAAGTCAGGTGTCAGTCAACCTATTCCTTGATTTTAAAAACACAGAATGACTTCTTCACCTCCCTGTGCTGCTGCACAACACGAGAATCATCAGGACAACTTTTGGTCATAAAACATCAGCCATGAAAACAAAAACTTTTCTCAACTTTATGTGGAAAACCCTGGTGGACTCCAGCAAAGACAACAGCTTGGCAGACACCTCGTGTGGGGGAGGAGCTCACCAGACTGAGCACCAGCCTCTCCTCTCTTTCCAGGGATTGCTCCAGCTAGGGAGATGTTGTAGGGGAGCATCATTCAGCCCCCTTGCCTTTGCTCTCCCCTCAGCTATGAGGGGACAGGAATTCTTCCTCAGGCACACTGAAAACTCAGACACTGTTTAAAGTGAGAAACAATAAAGACCAGAAAAGCCATAGGGCTACCAGAGGATGGGGAACCCACATTGGGGAGTAAACGAGGCAGGGGGTGGAGGGAAATCTTTTGGAGGCATTGCTGACTAGAAGAGGACTCAGAGCTGTGGTACAGAGTGTAGGCTGCTCATAATGAAAAGCAGGGTCCCAGGAGGTGTTGTGAGGGCTGTGCATGAGAAGGACTCCTTCTCTGTTCACTCCCCCTCTGGCACTGCAGCTTCAGCAGAAGCCAACAGAATCTGCTCCTGAGAGGCTGACACTGTGTTTGACCATCAGGGAGGACAAGGAGAGGTACCTGCTCCTCTTGCTCTCCTCAAGCACTGCTGTCCCAGATGCTTCTCTCCCATCTTCTCATCCTTAGCTGACCCTTGGCTCACAGCACAGACACTCCCAAAACAATTAGCATTATTACAAACCACCCACACTTCACTACATCCCTGCAAGGCTACAAACCTTTTCCTATGTGGACCTCTCTGTTAACTATTTATGTGTGTCCCTTAAATGGCTTTTGATTCTCAATATTTTTCTTTACCTCTCATTTCTTCCTTTTTTTTTCCTCTCATCATTATTTCTGTGTTCCAGGACTTCTGTACAGTTCTAAATTTGCCTACGCATAGTCTGTTTAAACAGAGTATTTTTAAAGTGCTAAAATCATTTAAGTTCATTATTAGAAATATAGGGGAAAATAATCAAGAAAAGTTTACCAGCTGCTCATACTTCTGGTCTTCCAAATAATTTCTAGTTAAAATAAATAAATAGATTTGGCAGGGTTTTTTCTTCCTCTAAAAAGTCTAATAGCATTTAGTAGTTTGAAAATGTCTTGCTACAGCAATGAAGAGCCAATGCACATATGCAATAAAATAATTGTATTTTTGTAATAATTATTTCTATGCCTAAGGAGATATTTACAGGTCTGATTCTGTGGGTCTGAAGCCACTAATAAGCCACAGTTGTTCAGTATGTATTTTTGTGCCTGCGTGGGGAGTACTTGCAAATGAACACAAACAATTTGGGTAGAGAGGAACTTTCTCACAGCAACATTGTCTCCTCTCCACAAAGACAAAAATTCATTAAAGAAATATTTTCAAAGCTGTCGTCAAAATTCCTGTCAGTGGGAGTTGAACAGAGATGGGATTCCTCCCAAGATCTCTAAGCCAGCTCAAAGGACAGACCACTGAGCAGGGACAGCCCAGTGCTGAGGCACTGGGTGGTTTTGAGAAAGCCATTCACCTGCATTTAACGTGAAGCATGTTTCCTTTGGTGATCTACTGATGAGGAGATGAGTATTCTTCTCATTACCTTTAGACTTAGATATCTCAATAAACCTCCCCACCCAAGTTTCCTTCACCACCACTTGATTATGTGATGCTCCTATAAGCGGAACTCCCAGCCAGCTTGTTCTTTTCCCACAAAGACAAGCGAGGTGTCTAGCCTCCTATACTGTGATGATCAAGTCATAATTCAGATGGTAAGATTTGTTGCCTGTATGTATTGGCACATACCCTGGTTCTTCCCCCACCAGCATGCACATAACCCCACTGCTTCAGCTCCCAGTCCTGGAGACAAGGCAGTTTGTCCCTGGGGCTCCCCAGGACCCTTCAACCTAGGGTGATTGTCTTTGGCTTTGATTTCCCCAAGCATTGCTTCTTGGCACTAGCTGAGGGCTGATATGGACACCTAAAGCATCTTTCAGCCCCTTTGACTCTGGTAACATTGATTAAAGAGCACGGGCTGCTCCCAAGACAGGAACTGCCAGAACCCCAGCCCCAAACAGGAGGAACTTTCAGGTCCTTTCAGGTTCACACTGCAATGAAATCTCTGGCCTCCCAAACCTAGAGCTCTGAGCAGACTGTCCCATCTGATGAACCTGTTGTGAGGCTTCTGCTTCCAGCAAATACACATTACAAATGCACCTTGTAAACACAAAAGAACGTCACCTTCTGCTTGGTGAGCTCCGTTTCCTCCGTCGAGTCTCAATGCTGGTGAGACCCAAGAGGAGCATCCTCAAGTCTGGCTGGTGAGACCAAGCCAGCAGTTCAGGGTCTGTTTTGTTCCTCTGCTCCTCTGGAACTGGGAGCTATAAAAATAAGAGCTCTCCATCTTTGAAATACATTTCTGCCTTTGATAGGACCAAGAGATTTTGCACTGGGGAATGGTCTAGGTCAGGTCCTGGGAAGAGATTGCCACTTGAGTTTGCATACAATCTGTGTCCAGGAAGGATGGGGGTGAAAGGTGTCCTAGCTGAAGGCTGCGGTTTTCACTGGTTTTGCTGCTCAGGAGAGGAATGAGGTGGCACTGGTTTCCAGTGGTAGCTGAGAAGAGCCCAGGGACTGAAACTTGGAACTGAAAGGAGAGGGGTGGGAGGAGAAGATGGGACAGACAACCAGCAAAGTCATCACAGGCACCAGCACATATGTCCCTCATACTTTGGCTCAAACCTTGATTTAGCCCAGGGCTATTTTCCCCTGGGAGAAAGTAACTTCTACCCTTATTTTGCAGAGGAATTGACTTCTTGCACCGTGAGGAAGCTGTTGCCATACTGCAGGCCTCTCTCTCAGCCCATCACACTGTTTTTTTTCCTCCGACACAGACCCATCTTTAAGGCCTGCAGTCCCAATCCTGCAGTCTCTGCACAGTGAAAACACCCACTGATCTCTCTAGGATCAGGCTGAAAACCGAATACTTTCAGGTGCTCTTTTGAGTGGAATAGACAAGCCAAACCTTCGCAGCCATATGGGATCCCTTATTGACCCAAATACATGACATGGATGAGCAAACACGGCCATTCATTTAGATTTTGCATGCTACACAAATATAATTGTGTCTGGCTAGGTTTCTGAAATAACTCCTTAACAGCTCTGAAAAAGTCAGCTTTTTCTTTTCTTCCCTCTTTTTTTTCCCCAGTTTGTTATGGCCCCAATACAGCCAAGACTTAAGCAGGTGCATTATTTTAATTCGTTGTTCGTGCATTATTTTAATTCATTTGACCTCAATGAGACTCTTCACGTATGTAAAGTTATGCACAAGCTTAAATCTTTGCAGAATCAGGATTTGTGGGCTTAATCTAAATCCCACTGAAGATGTCAGTCGGGATCAGATCAGGCCCCTTTCCCTGCCTGCAACAGAGCTGCCTTTCTAGAAAAGCCTGTGTCTGAACAAGGGCCTGACCATGGACTCAGCTAACCTGGGGTCAGTTCCTTCTGGAGAAGGCACTCGAGGAACACTTCCACCACAAAACACAGGATGGTTTAGCAGTGATTGGAGCTAATAGAGAGCAGGGTACCAGCTAGGGTCTGTCAGCGCTGGGCCTGGCCCTGGAGAAGGTTCTCCATTTTTCTCATGGCACAGCCAGAGCAAGCCCAGGTGCTCCAGGGCAGATGTACCTCAGGCATCTTGCAGCAAAATGAGTGCATGGTGACTTTTCTTTTGGGGGAAACTAGACACCTTAAAGTCACAAATGACTGCAACAGGCATAGACTAGAAGCAAGCAGTCAAACAGCACATCACCAACCCTAGCTTGGGATCAGCATATCTATAGGAATGCCCGAGTTATTCCTTTGCCTAGACATTTCAGAAAGGCCATGCAGAAACACACAGAATGTATAAATTGTCATGTGTTTACATGGTATGGGTTGGAAGTGACCTCAAAGATCATCTAGTTCCAACGCCCTGCCACGGGCAGAGACACCATCCACCAGACCAGGTTGCCCAAAGCCCCACCCAACCTGACCTTGAACACTGCTAGGGAGGAGGCAGCCACAGGTTCTCTGGGCAGCCTGTGCCAGGGGCTCACCACCCTCACAGGGAAGAGTTTCTTCCCTATATCTAATCTAGAAGTACCCTCCATCTTAAACCCATCACCCCTTGTCCTATCACCACAGTTCCTGACAAACAGTCTCACTCCAGCTTTCCTGTAGGTCCCATTCTGGTACCAGAAGGCTGCAATAAAGTCTTACCAGAGCCTTCTCTTCTCAAGGGTAAACAAGCCCAACTCTCTTAGTCTGTCTTTGCAGAAAGGGTGCTCCACCTTTCTGATCATCTTACTGGAGGCTCCTCTGGACTCCCTCTAACAGCTCCATGTCTTTCTTTTACTGTGGACCCCAGAGCTAAATGAAATAGTTTAGGTGTGGTCTCACCAAAGTAGTGGGACAGAATCACCTCCCTCAACCTGCTGGCCATGCTTGCTTTTTTTTTTTTAAAATGCACCCCAGGACACAGCTGGCACACTGCCAGCTCATGATGAGCTTCACATCAGTCAACACTCCAAGTGCTTCTCCTCAAGGTTGGTCTCAACCCATTCTCTGTCCAGGCTCTAGCTGGGCTTGGGATTGCATGACTCATGTAGGACCTGGCACTTGGCCTTGTTTAACTTCACGCAGTTTGCACAGGCTCATCTGTTGAGGTCCCTCCAGATGCCATCTCTCCAGTGTGTCAACCACACCACATAGCTTGGTGTCATCAGCAGACTTGCTGAGCATGCACTTGATCCCACTGTCCAAGTCTCTGACAAAGATGTTAAATAGTGCTGGTCCCAGTACTGACCCCCTGAGGAACACCACTCAATGCTGGTGTCCATTTGGACACTGGGCCATTGACCACAAGTTTGAGTGTGACTGGCCAATTCCTTATTCAGAGCAGCCCATTAATCAAATCCACATCTCTTCAATTGAGAGACAAGGATATCATGCAGGACAGCAACAAATGCAGTTCTCAGCAGCTGACAGCTCTCTTGTCCACACAGCCCTGCTGCCAGTGATAGAACATAGGTGCAGGATGGGCTCCTTGTGTGAATTGCCCAGGAGTTTGAGCACCTCAGGGAACACACCATGCCTGCACTAGCCCCACTTCTGCACCTGACATACAGAACCCCATATTACCCTGAGCTGAAACAAGCATCAAATAATGGCACTGTACCAACATCTGAGACACTGCTCAAAAGCAAAACAGGTCTTCCAAAGTTATCTGTGATACTGTTTGGAGGTACCAAAGGAAGTCCTCCTTAACCTGGGAAAGTCCTCATTGATCTCAATGAGAAATCTACCAAAATAAGATGTGTGTAGTCAGTAACACACTTGACACATGATTTAAAGGCTCTGGAGGTGAATGCAAGAACCAGAAACTCCAATTTATTTCAACAGATTTGGATCAGACCCTAGAAACCCCAGGAAAAGGTCCTTTAAGAACAAGTGAAGAATTTGTAGGTGAGACTGGACCTCAGAAAATTTAGGAGGATATTGACATCTCTTCCTGTTTCCCATGAGACATCCTGACTTCCAGCAGCAGTGCAGGTAGAAGTCACAAACACAGTGCGTTTTCTATAAAACCTTATGTTTTCAAATGCTCAAGTCTTTAAAAATAAAAGAACTGCCTTGTGATCAAATATTAGAGGCATGGCCCTTAACCCACAGCTGAGTTTGGGGATGTTTTTAAAGAAACATAGCTACACTGTCAAATACAAAAGCATGAAGTGTTTTTTTATAGTTAAAAAAAATGATGGTGACTTCCCTTGCATTCACCCCCTGCAAAAACATAGTCCTGAAAGGACGGCAATCATTGGATCACAAAGGAAATGAAAATGCTCTTTGGAAACAAGGAAAAAATCTATAGAATTTTAATTTTATTAATTAGAACATGCAAAAGAGCCAGCAGTATAGAAAAGAAATGCAGACAGAAGCATACACAGCTGGCTCAGGAAGGCTCATGCATTTGTATTAAGACACTTCAATAACATTAAGCACTTTGCACAAATCTAAATTTTGATTGCACAAGTTCTTCAAAAGCTCCCATTGTCTGCAAAACAAATTGTTGACCTCTAATAAGGTCTTTATGGCTGCTGGATCACTTAGACCAAGCCATTTTTAAGGGGTCTCTGCTGTATAATCCCATTAGTTAAAGACTTGGCATCTCATTTCTTTAAGTGTCTTCATGCTTTTAACTCCTTCTAAGCATTATGAAAAAAATCCTTCTGCTTGTTAAAGCAACAACTTAAAACAAGCAGTTATGCTGGAAGCAGGAAGAAACACATTGGCACAATTTGTTCTATGGGGTGTTGGTGAAGAGAAAGGAGGATAATCTAAACCAGATTTTTTTCTATTCCATCTGACAGGGAAAACGACCCTTTTAACCCAATATCTTCTCCTGGACTTGTGCTTTTCAAGAGCAACAAGCAAACAAAGAAAGTCTGAACATGAAGGAAACTGGAAGAAACTGCCCAGTTTTTATTGTGTGGGTTTCGTTTTGGCTTTTTTTTTTTCTCCTTAGAAGATGGATTTGACTGCTTGCTCCCGAGGTGCACGTAGCCCTCTCCCTCCCTCCCTGTAGCTCTGCACCTGAAGATAGCTTGCTCTCCATCCTCTCAAGGTATGATATTGCAAACTCCCACGTACAAAGATTCAGTAGTTGGATCCCCAGACTAGCAGAAAAAGAACTTACCAGGGACAGGATAAAAGAAGAAAAAAAAAAGTACATTCTTATTCTTTCCCTTCCCATTATTGAGAGCTTGGAGTCCCTTTTCATGAGCTAGAGTTTTGATACAGACAAAGGATAAATTTAGAACAAGCATCTTGGTGATTTAGGAGCCAAAAACCCCACCAGCTTTTAATTAGCTGAGGGCTCCTAAGGATCTTTGTGAAAATTACAGTTCACTAGATTTTTTCCTTTTTAAAAGTCTTGGAAAAGGCAAGAAACAGAGCCCCAGAGCTCCCACGTACATCGGAGCTGGATTGTAATAGCGGGATTGGATCTGTGGCTTAATCCTTAATACACGTGCTATGAATACATGTTAGAAGCTGTGTAATTACTCTCAGCCATTGAAGTAAGGAATTGTTTAATCCTTTCTCCCCTGAAAAGGTACACAGCTGAAAAGAGGTTCATCTGGGCTTGTTCCCTTCACTGGTGGCATTGGCCATTCACCATTACCCACCTTAAAACACTCAACACATTTGTTCCTGATGATCTTGGTGCTAACCCTGCAGCATAACCTTCCTCCAGCTGTGGCTGTCTGACAGGGGTCAGGCAGCAGTGGCCACACACAGGTACCACAGGAAATATTCCCCTGCAGCCTGTGGAGAAGATCATGGTGGAGCAGTTTATCCCCTTACAGCTCATGGAAGATGGGGAGTAGAGATCCAACCTGCAGCCTTTGAAGGACTCTATGGCTTTGGTGAGCATCTGACCTCCAGCTGGCCAGCCTACATTGCTAATAAATATGTACCTTATGTATGGATTCTTTCATACTTTCTGAAAAGGTTTATAGTTCCAGCTCTGATATCAGCAGACATCTAGGTTTCAAAGTATCATCTTAAGGAGTGAAGCAGACATTCAACTAAAGCTGCACTATGAAGTGCTTGTGATTTTTATTCATTGACTGAACTAGAGAACACAGAGGAGATTGGTTTTCAATTAATATGAAATATTTTTGGTTTTTTTTTTTCTAGGGGAAGTAGAAAGAACTGCATATGGTGATCAAGTGAAAGCTGCTGTCCAAACTCCATGGTTTTCAACTTTAAAAATTATATGTAATGTCAAAACATTTAGATTATGTCAAAACAGAAACATTTGAGTTTTTAAAGTGAATATTATGAGGATAAAGCAACTTAAAAATTCAGCACTAATCCACCAAGCGTCTTGGTGGAACAGCGTTCACATCTCTTAACATGTGCTACATGCCAGCAGGAGTTGCTACCTGACATCACATGTATGACACCAGCACAGCTGGGGTCACCACAGTCTCGATGCTCAGCTCAGGCTCACATACTTCAGTCTGGATTTTACTAGGGTCATTTTTTTTCTGGCTGCGTTTATCCAGAGCAGCCACAACCTTTGGTGTCCTCTGCTGTTCCCCGTGACAAAAGTGTCTGTGGCGAGCAGCCTGACTCATGCTCGGGTGGGTCATTTCACTTCACTGTCCTACTTAAGAAGGACCAGCCCTCTCCTCCATCCTCCACCTCTGCTACAGCCCTGTTGGCACTGCAGTCTCCTGCAGCACGTAGGAGACCTCTGCGGTGGCTCCAAAGCTGAGTGCTTTGGTGATATGCCTGCGAGAGGTGGAGAAGAGAGCAGTGACCACTAGATGGCTTTCTCTGGCCAACCTAACCTTCTGCGGCAGGATGACCGTCTTCCACCTTCCCATATCTCTTCCCCCCCC
>VXBZ01010052.1:140836-154409 GCA_013399135.1 Heliornis fulica | reverse complement strand
CATAACCACTCTTTCTGGAGAACAACCATCCCCCTGATGTTCCAGACCACCCTTCTTTGCTGCCCTCCTTCAGCAAGCTGCACGCAAGTGAAAGCTTCCCGGGTGTTTCCTGCAGAAAAACCTTCCAGTCAGCCCAGAAACATTCTTCCACTCTCCTGGTAGCCAGACAGCCAGTACAGTGACAACCTGGATGTTAACACGGGGTGTATCACAGCACTGGCGTTCCTAAATCACTCACACAGCCCCAGCTCCCCCTTCACATCATCAGCCTGTAAAATTAGTCTGGACAAGTCACAGGCACGTGGCTGTAATTACCAGATCCCGGGGAAAAAAAAGAGTAAGAAGGATTTTAGTCTGCTCAAAAACCAGGTAAAAGTGTTGTGAAAAACACATCGGGAAAGGCAGAGGCAACAACTGGAGCTTCCCACAGCCGTGTCACCTGTCACTCAGTCCTCAAGAGGTGGCAACCTTACTGCATGCCACAGCCTCGAAGCTCTTCCCAGCAGTCAGATCTGCCTGTGTCACTGTCACCTTTTGCCTGATTAACACTGTTTTCATTTACTCTGACATCTGTTACAATTTGCATTTGGCTCAGCCAAACTGGAGTTGTCAGAGTTACCATCCTCTCAGGTCCACGAGAAAAGGGAGGAAAAACCAACACCCACTTTGCACCAAAACAACAGTTCTCTGGTGTTAGGGTTGGCAATAATAGCAATATATGTGTATATATACACATATTAAAAGTAGAGAAATCATACAGTTTTAGAAGAATTACTGCAGTAGGACAATGCCTCAGAGACAAGACTCTTAGAGAAGGGGAAGGACTGCATATTGTTAATGCTGTGCCTACTCTACACTGTATTTATTCAAGCTTTGTCTTTAAAGCCTAAAATAGTAATTTTTCAATGATTAAAAGGAACAGGTTCTGCAAGCAGGCAGAAAACTCAAAGACTCTGGAATCTCAAGTCTTTTTACTCCTGTAATATTTCAGTGCAAGTACCTCAGTTCCACAAAATTTACTGATTACATTAGCCAGAGTGACTGATTGATGTAACCCAGCTAACCCAGCCAAACCAAACTCCTGTCTGGAGCCAGGAGAAACAGTTGAACCCATGTATCTCTACTGTCTACAGGCAAAGAGTTTATCTACATGCACAGGGTATTTTATAATTAATTGTAATTTATATTTTTATAATAGGAACAGAGTGACCCAAACTGGAGATGCAAATGGCAGGAGATGTGAAAATTGCACGCCACTTGGACTGTGCCTTTGCATCAGTCTTACCACAAGGGATGATGAGGTTTTACAGGACTGATTCCTGCTGCTCCTACTCCTATTTTCCATAGCTGATGCTCTCACCTAGTTTCAGCTGTCTCATATGCCAGTTTCTGCATGAAGATTCAGCCCAATGGGAATATTGCCCAGGACAACAGAGTAAGTCTGGAAGATCAGGCTGTGCTGATATAAAATTAAATGAGTGATAAGAACTTCAGTAACTCCTGGGCAATAAATGCCCCCCACCAGACAGCATTCATCCCAGTATTCTCAGTACACCAACAAACAGAGCTCCTGAAGGTACCAGAACCTCTTGGGCTCTTTCCATGAGAAAGTAGCTGAACTTGCTGGGGTGGAAGAGTTTATAGGTCATTATGAAGGAGCCACTGCAGAGACACCTTGATGAGTACTATGGAGAAGAAAGACCCAAAATATTAAAAAAGAACAGACAAGTGTATCTTCTTAAGCTGCCCCAGTCTCCATTTCTGCTCTTGCACCTTTTCTTGAGTAGAAGAGGTAGATACATCCACACTCTGAAGCACATCAAGGAGCTGCTACTACTGGGAGTCAACCCAGGTTTTTGGCAGGTTATTTTCAACTTGGATCAGTTCCCTGATCTGGAGTTTTTGTTTGGGTTTTTTTTGCTGGTGAAACAGAAAGCACAACATAGGGGCAGGAAGAAGCTGCTTGTGTACATGGGGAAGGCAGCGTTTGGTAAATTGCCGTTGAGATTTCTGTGACTAAATGCATTAATTATCAAGAGAGACATGGGATAGGAATGGTACTATGACCTTAAGAACAGCTTTTTTGAAGAGCATTAATCAGTTGCAGATTGCTATCTGTAGGTAAAGACAACAGGGTTTGAGGACAGAAGTGATAAAAAGGTGCACAGGAAATAACTTTTGTGGTCTTGTTTATCCCAGTATTTGTTAGGGGATGATGAGCACGCTTCCTCCGTGGAAGTCCACTTGTTATATCCATTTCACATGATGTATTCCTTTACCACCAAAGCACTAAAACAGGGGAAACATTCGGTCTCTAACAGCACAATTAGCATTTACTGCTGACTATCCTGATTTTTAAGGCTGCTGCCTCTGGCTTGTACTTCCCAGTGTTCCTTGGTGCCTCTTGTTCTCAGAGCCGCTGCACTGAGCAGGCTGAAGTAGGTACCCAAGCTTCATCCAGCCGCTCCAATTGCTGGCATCTGCTCTGTAATGTGCAGCCTTTCAGTATGATAATAAGCAATTAGCCAGGCATTTATGAACATGGAGAATGGAAGATTTGTACATAGTGCAAGATTTTCTGCTGAACACACCAGTGGATACTATAGGGATAATAACATGCCAGGTACCTGCATCTCCAAATGCTTCAAACCACAGCAAAAAGGGAGAGGTCATTGAGCTAAGTAGATTGCCAGCCACTATTTGATTGCCCGGTAGTCAACAGGAAGCATGGTTATGTTTATTCACCTCTCCAGATCTACATAAACATCAATCTTAGGTTAAATTCCTTTCATGTCTCAGATGGAAAGCTTAAGCATAAAAGCTCCATTTTACACTGTAAAAAACCAACAACCGAAACCAAACTTTTAAAGCAGCAAGGCAAAGACATTATTGTGTTAGATATGCCCATCCAAAATGTTATTTAGTCAGATCTGAGCAGCGCCAGCCAAGCCCATTTCATTATGTTTTCAAGACTGAAACAGCTTGTCTCCCCTGGTTTCATCATTTTACAGAGGAGGGAATGGAGGCCTGGAGGTGTTAAGGGCTCTCCAGGCTAGCTAATAAATACTTAGCAAGTGTACTTGTGCACTGCAACCCGAGAGTAACCTGATGGGTCCATGAAGATGTACTCCTTAAGGGAAGAGCAGAGGTGACCAACTTGTCTCTTAGGCACAGCAGATGCCCATATGGAAGACAGAGACACTAGCACAGATCCTGAGAGCAGAGGAGCTTTTCCATACAGTCCTGCCCCCATGGTGATTAGCTCTACAGACAACATCATGAATAGCAGAACATCTAACACCACAACAAAGCACCAAAGCTGCTAGATGCTTTCTAGGATGCCAACTCACTTGTCCACCACCAAAGACTTTCCATACTGCATTGTTCTGCTCAGTATGGACATGTTAAAGTATGCTTTTTTTTCCCCTCTCAAAAAAAAAAAAGTCTGCCTCCAAAATAACATTTGGAAGTCTGTAGCACCGCCACTAGTCCACAATGTGGAAACCAAAACTAGGTACAGCATTAAAATATTTCTCCACAGCATGGAGAGATAACATCACCCTGTGCCTACTCACTGCTCTCCCTTGCTAGAGCCATAGGGTCTCTGTTGTCCCTCTCTGTAATCAGTACAGTGTTTGCTATGCTTAAGTGAGTCTTTTGCTACACAGCAACCCAGAGAAACCCAAGTCTAGATTGGGTACTACCAATGCAGTCTCTTTTTGCTACCTGCAAGTTATTCCAGGAGAGATTTTATTACTCCTCCCGGTCATTAGTGACCGAGAGCAATGACATTGGACCAGCTGTACATAATAAGCAGGTTACATCATGTTACCTCTATAGTCAAATTTCTAGTCAGATCAAGGACTACACGGGATTTATTTGGTGAGCTGTTTGGCATAAAGTTTGCTTAATTATATTTGTATCCATAGTTATATTCTGCATAAATGGGAAGTCTCATTGCAAAGATTTTTCCTGCAGTTCATATTATTTTAACCAGCCTATGACATTATGTATCAGGTGTAGATGTCAAGGTTTTGGTAGCAGGGACAGCCTCTGAGCAGAGGCCAGGGGCTGTCACATGCCAGACACAGTCTTTTTCAGCTGACTCCATAACAGATCCATCACAGGACATACCTGAGTCCACAAGCCAAGGTGGTGGCACCTCCTGAAAACATACATAATAAAGGACAATAAAAACTCCTGGGAAAGGGAAAAGAACAAAGAACAACAAACATGGAGCAAAATGGAGATCAGAGGAGGAGGTGGTGTCCCATGGCAGGGCAGGTATTCCCAGATGGACTGCAGCCCACAAAGGACCCACATGGAACAGAGAAGTGAGAGGAGGAAGGATTAGCAGAGAAACCACATGAATTCACTGCAAAGCCCCACCTCACTGAAGGGACTGAGCAGGACCCCCGCTGACGGCAGAGGAAGAGTCAAGTGAAACTGAGCCTGGGGAAAGGGTGAGAAAAAGTATTTTCACTAAGGGTTTCAGTACTTGGGCTTGTTTGGTATTAGTTTTTGTCCCCCAATATCCAAGCTAACAATAAAACATATTAAGTTGGCAATAAAATTTATCCAAGTTGGGTATTTCTTGCCTGCAATGTGTTAACTGATAAGCAACATCCATATTTCAACCCATAGACTTTCTTGACCTTGTACTTATTTCCTTCCTTCATCCTACTAAAGCATAAGGGGAGTGAGCAAGCAGGTGGGTGACAATTTAGTTGCTGGCCAGAGCTGACCTGTCCCCCCCCCCCTTCCCCAAACCCCCCCTCCCCGCCTTTTTTTTTTTTTAGTATGAATACACTGTGCTTACTTTTTCACTGTTCTGGAGTGTCTTTGGCAGTCAATATATATTAGAACCTATGCAATCAAGATGTTCCTTCAGAAATCCTGGGCAAAAAGTATTTCCCCCAGAACAGAACAGCCAGAGCATGAGGACTGCTGGCGCAGTTTTACTCCCCACGTGGTTATGATGCCATTGCTGCTTACCCAGCAGAAAGCCACACGTGAAACTGCATGGGAACTCCTCCAAAGTCTCTGGGGTTTATAGTTCTTAAATCAATCTAGGGTCTTTCCATCATATACCTCTAGGTCTGCTTGTTCCCAGGATTTCTCACTGCAACCAACTGTAGCACAAACCTGTGAAAATGGTAGGGGGAACAAACCTTATGAGGAGCAGCTGAGGGAGCTGGGGGTGTTTAGTCTGGAGAAGAGGAGGCTGAGGGGAGACCTTATCGCTGCCTACAGTTACCTGAAAGGAGGTCGTGGAGAGGTGGAAGATGGTCTCGACTGACAAGTGACAGGTGATAGGACAAGGGTAAATGGCCTCAAGCTGCACCACGACAGGTTCAGATTAGATGTTAGGAAGAAATTCTTCACTGAAAGAGTTGTTGGGATGTGGCACAGGCTGCCCAGGGAAGTGGTTGAGTCACCATCCCTGGGTGTATTTAAAAGACAGGTAGATGAGGTGCTCAGGGATATGGTTTAGGAGAGGACAGGTATGGTTGGACTCAAGAGTCTTTTCCAACCTAGTCATTCTGTGATTTTCCTAATATTAAACACTATATGCATACACACAGAACACAGGAACTAGTGTTCCCTGTAATGGTAGAACATGCACCAATGAACAGTTCCTAGTGAACAAGTTGTCCCAAGAGATTACAGAGTCCTTCATTGCCAAATTTCAAATTAACTCAAGGAAAAACATGTGTTGGAGTGGATCTAGGACTGCAGATCTTGGTGCTATATTTAACACCAGCACAAAGCCATATTGCAAGGTTCAAATGCTACACCAGTAAACTCAAGAACTCCAGTCACAGAACTTCAATTAAAGGAATGATTAATAGTGATTTATAAAAAGATGTACCCGTACAACTGAATAGAACAACCACCAAGAGGAAGTGTTGAAACAGCAGCTCTGCCTGCTGTCAGAAAGCATGTCAAAGAGGAAAGCACTCGAGTCCTACACCACCATACCCACAAAAAAGTGACTGTACAATTGAAGCATAGAAGATGCAGTAAAAGGAACAATTCTGGACTAGAAGGGTTGAAGCTGCTGTGTGAGAGATAGATGCTTTAAATTTACTGGATGAGAACCTGGGGCCTGGTGCATCATCATCTGCCAGACACTCCAGTGGGTGAGAGAAGAGGGGACCAGTCATTGGACATGGTCAGGCTAGAAGTGGAGCTACTGAACGGTGCAGAGGCTCCTCCAGTTGCTGAATTGCTATTAAAAGCAATGAGAATATTTTGTAACTGTGATTAAGTGCAAATGCTTCGTATCTTATTTTGGAAACAAAGCTGTTTTCATCTCTCCCAACCCAAGTTGTTATTGCAAGTTAGTGTGTATTTATAATGAAGATGCCAACATGAACAAAACCTTTCCTTTTAGAAGGGAAGCTTTGTACCGTTGTGATTTTAACATCGCTGTGGAACATGGCAAAGGTGATCTTTTAAAGGTACTTGGAGGAATATGTTGTTAGATGGTCAGCCTCTTTCCCATCTTCAGGTCATCACATAACTGATTTTAAACTAGAAATCATTTAGGAAGTTTAAAACAAAAAAATCAATGGTACAATATGGTTTGTGAGCTGCTAGCTTTCTCAATGTTTTTTCAAGTAGTCAGTGCAGTAGAGTCTATAAACTCCCCATCCTTCCAGGGATTTCATGTTATAACAAATTAACAAGTTAAAGTGAAAATCCTCCTCAGTTTCCTGCAGGTGGCTCTACAAGGGCTCATCTGTCTGCTCAGTTCACACCCTACACCTTTGCTACCACATTATTTCCTTGCTTACCTCTCCCCAACATACGGCCAAAACTGGGTTGTTCACCAGTATCCCTGAACCCCTCCCAGACACAGCAAGTGTTGTTAGCAGGGTGCCACATCCGAGGCGGTGGCCGTAGGTCCGCTAAATGGCTGTGACAGACTCAGAGGATAAAATATGTCATCTTAGTTGGGGAAAAAACACACAAAAAACCCACAATACACTCGAAATGTTGGTCTTATAAATTTATTCCCCAAAGTGAATCACATTTTCAAGAGTAAAAGCACAGCCTTAAAGGCAAAGAATGCTGTGGGTTTTCATTGCCCATAAAAGTTACTCCAGTACAAACTTTTATCTGAGAAGCAACTTGAAGATTTTGCTAATTACATGATTCCTGTAGCTGAGGCTGTAATCACAAAAGATTTCCAGCTTACATTTCCTATCTTAAATTAACATCTTCCCATACCATTGCTATAGGTAAGCGTGGAAACATAAGCTCCAAAAGCTTAAGGTCTGAGACAAAAAGGCAGCTTGTTTATTTAAAAACAACAACAACAAAACCCAACCCACAATCGAAGCTAATTATTTAACTTCAAGTGCTTTTAAAATTGTTTGTTTCTGGTTGAAGAAGCTATACTTGTACTATGTACAAGTCCAGAAAAATCTGTAGGAACCCCACTTAATCTTGCATTGAGCTGGATACTGCAAAACTAATTACTGCATTTTGAGATACTTGTGGATATAGGAATGCAATATCTAGTTTACAACAGCTCTTCTCAGTTCTCTTTGTCTAGGGCAATTTTCATTTATTCTAAATGAAATTCTACTCTTGCACTGCTCATAGTTGTAAACTCTTTCAATAACTGAAAGTGCTGCAAGTGATTCTCATTTTAATGCCCCACAGCAAATGGACACAAACTCCTGAGCCACCATTCTCTAAGGTGTGTGAAAGTAGAAGTGAAAGTCCCATATCCACTACCAGTTCAGGCAACAAGTTTACATGAAATATAATTCAAAGTCATGTCTTCAGTGTTAAAACCACTGCACATGTAATGACCTGGATGGTGGGAAAAGTAGCCTTAGACAAAGTTGCCTCATGCCAACCTGGCTGAATCAAGTGGTATAAGGGGAGCTTGAGTTGAGATTCTCATACTTTCAGCAAGGTAAAGGCAGCATAGAATCATAGAATGCATTAGGTTGGAAGGGACCTTTAAAGGTCATCTAGTCCAACCCCCCTGCAGTGAGCAGGGACATCTTCACTGGATCAGGTTGCTCAGAGCCTCATCAAACCTAATCTTGAATATCTCCAGGGATAGGACCTCCACTGCCTCTCTGGACAACTTGTTTCAGTGATCTACCAACCTCATAGTGAGGAATGTTTTCCTAATATCTGATGAAAATCTCCCCTTTTCTAGTTTGAAACCATCACCCCCTCATTCTATCGCTACATGCCCTCATGAACAGTTCTTCACCAGCTTTCTTACAGGTTTCTTTCAGGTGTTGGAAGGCCGCTATGAGATCCCCCAAGAACCTTCTCTTCTCCAAGCTGAACAAGCCCAACTCCCTCAGCCTAAACCATCATCACATAGGCCTTAATTTAAGAATTTATAGTATCATCACACTGTTCAATTAGAACCACTGAGTTTACACCATGCAGACATGCTCAGTTTGAGTTGCTTAAACAGCTGTCAAGGCAGTTAGCTAACGTTCTTGCATGGTCATGCAGGACATGTTCACGATCTCCAGCACAAGGCACTAGTGCAGGTCTGCACTTAAGGTCCAACTGGGCTTTTACATCCTCTGCCGTGGTCCATTCCTGTGTTCTTTAATCCCTTCTGACAGCTGAGCTAGTTGGTTTAAAGCCAGCATACACATGGCTACCCACGGTGTAGCTGCCCCTTTGACTTCTGCATAGCTCTGCTGCAATCCTTTTAAAATACAGAAAAGATTATTTTTTTATAAAACATACAGTAGATTTAGCTCCAGAGTTTCTCAGCAGTCACCTCTGGCTCGTGTGATGGCAACACATGGATTAAGAGTGTGACTACCTTGATTCACACTAAAGGGAGCTCTGAGTGAAATACAGAAATAGCTTGGGAACGCAGCCCGGTGACTTGCATGCCAGTGGTAAGAAGCAAGTAGAGGTGGCTTAACAGGTCACCTCCGTGGGCTCCAAGAAGTGGTCATAATCACCCTGTTTTGAATAACATCCCAAAGTGTCAGGAGCGTTGCAGGAGGAGGATCACATACAAAAATGCTTTGTGTAACTGGCTTTTTTCTCTGGCAAATGGAATGTGCCAGGATGTGAAAAGGGGAGTCATTAAGGCTCACTGGATGTTTAAGAAGAGACACCTCTAGCTTTCTACTCTGAGCATCAATGTAACAGTACTGCTTCTCTTTCAATGGAGAGATTTCTGCTCAAGCTGTTAAATCCTTCTCTGATCTGCCAGCCAGGGAGGTGGGTTCAGAGCTCCTTTGTCTCCAGCAGTTTAACTTAATTCTACTGATGTCTCACAGTTTATCAACTACCACCTCTGATCCGATCACCTGGATGAGCGATCAGAGAAGTCACCTAATTTATACCAAGAGTGGGAACAAAGCAGAAGGTAGATGCTTGCTGAGTCCTTATTACATAGAATGTATTTTGCTAGTGCAAAGAACAGCTCCACAATCATTCAGATGCAAGGTGACCCAGGTTAAAGATTGGACTCTAACTTGTTGTTCACATTTGATTGCTCTTTGTTGGGGGTGTTTTTTGTTGTTGTTTTGAGGGTTTGTTTTGTTTTAATCTAGCATTGTTACAAGAGCTGGCAGCAGTTGCTGATTCACAAGTACATCAACTAGGAGTAGTAACCATGGTTATCAGTCAAGTGTCTGGACCCCAGCATTCAAACAGAAACCTGGAAGTTAAAGAACAAGCTCTCACATTGCCATAGGCTTGACTGCAAATAGCTTACAAGCCACCTCCAAATTTAACCCAATACAGAGTATGAGCAAGTTCCTTACCCAAAACCTGTGAGGGTCACACCTGCAGCCCACAGGAGAGGTCCAGGAGAAGAGTAAAACAGCAGTCTGACCAGTTACATGGCTACAGTTCCCAACAGATCTTGTGTCTGCTAAGATAATCAGGGTGTGATTTTTAGAGAGGAGGCTCCAACTAACTCAGTAGAGCAGCACTGCAGAACACCTGTACACAGAGCCCCTTTCCTGTGGGATCTGGTCAGCACAGGTTAATCCCTGCCTAGAAGACTTGCCTACTTTCTGTACACTAGCAAGAAGCATCCTCACTACAACCAGGGCTGAAATAATTAAAGTTATTTTTCTTTACTGACTGGTTACATTTCTAGCCCACTCTTGAAAATATCTCTATTGCAGCAGCTGGGCAAGCCAAACTGCCCAACTCTTTGCACAGGTGTGGAAGCAGCTATGAAGAACATTCTCGCCACCCAAGTCTTCAACTCCATGATCCCCAGGCACTGAAACAAAAATTCTGTCTCAAACATGTTGGTATTTCCCTTCTCCCACTTTCTTGGCAGTCAGATAAACACCTTTTAGCTCTATCCTGGTCTCAACTCCTGCTTGCCCTCTCCTCTATTGCTTTGGGCTCAAAAGTGCTGAATTCAAGTGAGGTTCTACACTGAAACTGGGGAACATAAGTGGAAATTGTGTAAATATGATATTAATGAGAAATAATAGCTCACAGGACTTGCTCAGAAACCAGGACCTGGCAAGAAGAGAAGAAAGATGTTCCAACTCCTTAGCAGCCTTCATGAAAAAAACCCAACCCCACAACCAAATAAAAGAGATTCTTGAGCTGATTTTCCTGGGGGTGGGGGGAGGGAAGCATTTATTTAAAAACTAGTAAAAGCTAACAAAAAATTGCTCCCACATCTCAGAATCCAGAAATTTCCAGTCTGGTTTAGAGGAAAATTGTGGGTTTGGTTTTTTTTTTTAAACAGAAAAGCAAGCACATATCATAGAAATTTAAGAAGGGAATTCTGGAATTACAACCCTCAGAAGGTGTTACAGCTTATCTCACTGCCAGCTCAGAAGGATTAAGCAAGAGTTGGAAAAGAACTGAAGCTTATGGGACAGCCTGAAAAGCTTCTCAAACAACTTTGAGAGAGTCCAAACAGCATTCACACATTGGGACACTTCTCTTAACCAATGTTTATTCTTTTCACTTGGGACACTTTCCAATCAATGCTGACCTGCATTATTCTATTGAAAAAGAGAGTCCCATCCTTATCTTTCACACTTGATCTATGCAAAAACAAAACCCCTCAGTGACCAAACAGTTAAACTTGTGTTTATTTACCGTTTCTTCAATTCAGTATCAGGAAGCTGCAAAAATTGAGAGTATAATGAAGAAAGAAATGTGCAATGTGAACATTGCATTTTTCTTGCACTAATAGGTCCTTCTTCAGTCCTAGGAGATTCCTTATCATCACATCCAATCTAAGAAAACAATTGGCCTGACAGCCTTGGCAGCCAGAGCAGCAGATACAGAAATACATACAAAACAGCAAGTCAGGCACGTGTGCCGAGTCAGCCTGTGCCTCTCTCACACAAGAGCTAGAATCACAGAACATTAGGATTTGGGAGGAACCTCGCAAGATCATCGAGTCCAAACCCCATATCCTATCAGGATCACCTAGATTGAATCACACTGGAATGCATCTGGATTGGTCTTGAATGTCTCCAGAGAAGGAGACTCCACAACCTCTGTGGGCAGCCTGTCCCAGTGATCCGTAACCCTCACAGTGAGATAGTTCCTCCTTAGATTCACATGGAATTTCCTATGTTCCAGATTGGAACCATTTCCCCTTATCCTATCACTGGCTGTCACTGAGAAGAGCCTGGATCCATCATCCTGACACTCACCCTTCATATAAGTCATTAATGAAGTCACCCCTCAGTCTCCTCTTCTCCAAGCTAAAGAGCCCCAGCTCCCTCAGCCTGTCCTCATAAGGAAGATGTTCCACTCCATCACCTTGGCTGCCCTGTGCTGGACTCTTTCAGGGAGTTCTATATCCTTCTTGAACTGAGGGGCCCAGGACTGGCTACAGTACTCCAGGTGAGGTCTCACCAGGAGAGACAAGAGGGGGAGAAAGCCCTCTCTTGACCTACTAGCTACCCCCCTTCTAATGACACCCCAGGATGCCATGACCCCTCTTGGTCACAAGGTCACCCCTGATGTCCACCAGTACCTCCAAGTTCCTCTCACCTGCACTGCTCTCCAACAGGCCAGTTCCCAACCTATACAGGTACCTGGGGTTGTTCCTCCCCAGATGCAATACCCTACACTTGTCCTTATTATATTTCATTACATTTCTCCCTGCCCAGCTCTCCAGCCTGTCTAAATCCTGTTGAGTGACAGCACAACCTTCTGGTGTGTCACCACCCCTCCCAGATTCGTACCATAATTAAACTGCTGACTGTGNGTCAAGGAAAACCACATTCACTGCCCTACCATCATCCATCCACCTGGTTATATCCTTGTAAAAGGCTTTTAGGTCAGTTGAACATGACTTCCCCTTGGTAAAACCATCCTAACTGCTCCTAACAGCCCTCTTATCCTTGCCCACCAGGATTCTGTGGGAGACAGTGTCAAATGCCTTACTAAGATCCAGAAAAAACACATCCACTGCCCTATCATCATCCATCCACCTGGTTATATCCTCATAAAAGGCTGTTAGGTCAGTCAGACATGACCTCCCCTTGGTAAAACCATGCTGACTACTTCTGATAACCCTCTTATGCTTGATGTGCCTGGAGACAGCACCAAGGACAAGTCATTCCATCACCTTTCCCAGGATGGAAGTGAGGCTGACTGGTCTGTAGTTACCCACATCCTCCAAAGGGCCACCTCTGTGGACAGAAGGTATCACCCAAGTGTCATTTAACACTCTGGGATTGATTGGTGATCCCATCTCAGAATGAGAAATGGGGGTGGCAGGTGAGGCACCCAAGGCAAGGTTCAGAAGGGGTCTGGTGGGGACCCATCCTCATCTACACTGTGTCACAGCTTTCCATGCCCCAGAAGAACCATTCTGTGTTTCCCTTCCTTCAGCCATCTCTCATTTGTCCAAGTCTCCTGTATTACTTTCATAATTAAAAAAAATAAGTTCTTCAGCACTGCAAGTTTCCTCCCAAGCCTCAGTTTCAAATAACTGGAACCTACTGCAGCCATTAGCATAATTTGTGCCGTTCTTGTCACAACAGTCCTTGCCCTAAACTGGACTGAAATAGCAAATCCATTTGTTAAAGGAAGCCAGGAGCACACCGAGCTCTAACAGCTGTCAGTCACTGCCAGCCACAGCGGCCACCACCAGCTACAGACCATCTCCTGCTGCCCCGAGCACTTCTATGCTGACAGATCCCATTCTTTACACTTAACAATATGCCTGTGCAGACCCCCTTGCCAGCCATAATTCTGTAAGGAAAGAGAAGTTAACACTTTCTGATAATCTTCCCAACTCTGGTTTTCATCAAATAATTGCTTCCCTTCTTTACAGGTCAAACACAGTGTTTAAGCCTTCAACATCAAGGACGAGGCTCCTATTTGCTCCATCAGGGAGCAGGACTTCACCTTCTAACTTCAAACCATTTGACTCACCGCTAGGGATGACTTTTCCTGCCAGCCGTAGTACCTCAGGAGTAGTTGCTAACACATCTTCCCCTTGGCCCCTCCCCCGCATTTCAATGCTGTGCACATTTGCCCTTGTATGTGTCAGTGCTGTGTTTTGGAAGAGCAAACGAAACCTGAATTAAAGAGGCTGCTGCTGCTTGCCCCCCCCCCC
>VXBZ01010052.1:97125-135443 GCA_013399135.1 Heliornis fulica | reverse complement strand
CACTATTCAGCTGCCTAAAAAAAAAAGACAAAGACAAGCCATTGGGCCACCGTTCAGTGTCAGTGGGCCCAGACAGTGTGGGGACATGCAAGAGATAGGGCATGAGATAAGGGGGAACAGTGCTAATTCCGGCACAGGCCTGCCAATTGCCACATAGATCAAAGAAATGAACCAAATAAACCCCTTTGAATTTGGCCTAAGAATGGGGAGCTGCTTCTCCAACTCTTTGAGGAGATTCTTTCCCCCTTGGCCAGGTAGCTGGCTGAGGTAATGCACTGAGAGCCCTCACCTGGAGAGGGGTGAGTGAATATCTGAGATGCTTAAAGTTTGTAGTCTCAGGTGATTGACTGACACACGGGTAGTGTTTCATGTGCTTGTGAGCTGTGATGGTGTGTTTGTGAATCTACTTTGTTTGTAACACTGAGTCTTGTGAGTTGCCTGTGTGCAGTAATAGTGAGTTCTGTGACTCTGTTGCAGGTCATAATATAGCATGTTGTGAGTGGGTTGTGTTGGCGGTGGTGTGTTTTGTGTGGTTGTGATCAGTGTAGTCATACTTCTAAACTGCAGTAGTGCATTTCTCCATTGTATCCACAAAACCTGCAAGAGACATATAGAATCTGCACATGGATTCAAAATAACAATAACAATATTATTATTATTATTGTTATTGTTTATTGTATTAACAACAATAATAATATTATTGTTATCTAACTTAATAATAATATTATTATTATTGTTGTTATTATTATCATCATCATCATCAACCCTGCAGTTGAGTGTCTTTCTGTCACACCAGTGCTACAGAAGTCTTACCAGACTTGCCAGCTGTATGACAAAACCAGCTGAGTTGTGACCAGGATCCCTACATCAGCACCTTTGCCTTCTGTCTGAGAGAAAACTGGTGGAGTGAATCTTTGAAACAGAACAGCCAAACTGCTATTTCCCTGTCATCTGAATGGGTTATTTCAGAAAAATATCAGGAAGCCATTATCTCCCCCACAGAAAGTACATTCTTGTTGGTATTTTAAATCCTAAAGGAAATTTAACACAGATTATTTCTGTCGATGGCTTATAATCTCACAGCCAAGATGTCCTAAGAAACTTCTGAAGGAACAAAAAAGCATGAAGTTACAAGAGATCTTCCATTTACCATCCTACATACTGGGCTGACACAAACCTCAAACGGCTTTTCCCTCTTCCTGTATCCCTGAATGCACTGAGATTCCTCTTTATTACTCAAGTCTGACTGTAGTCAAAACCCTCAAAGTGCCAGTCTGCAGTACTTTTAGCATAAATGCTTGTTAATTTTTGCTGGGTTTTTTGCATTGTTTGTGTTGTGGTCATTGAATTGATGTTCTTCTGTTAGAAACTCTCATCCTGGTCATTTTAATTTCATTATGCATCTGATTTTGAAGTCCGTCAAGGATTTAAATGTTTCCAGATCTCTGCTAAGAAAGAAGCAAAAAGACTTGTGATGGTATTGCCCAAGCACATATGGCCTCTGGTGGCTTTGGACAGCCCCTAAGCACCTGCTGCCCTTGCCTGGCTGTGATGTTGACATGGCCCCTGCTATCATGATATTCACCTGATATCCTTCTACAAGAGTCTCACCAGTGTTACATTTCTGTTCATTCTCTGTCCCTCCCCATGGATTAAATTTTATTTTCTATGCCAGGTAGATGGGGAAGATTGCAGTAAAAAACCACCTGCTCCTGCCTCAGGCAAGTCTTTAACTTAAGGTCCCTGACTTAAGATCACACATCCACAGGACAAAGGGACTTTTCACAGAATCACAGAACATTAGGAGTTGGAAGGGACCTCGAAAGATCATCTAGTCCACCCCCCAGCAGAATCATCTAGATTAGATCACACAGGAACATGTCCAGATTGATCTTGAATGTCTCTAGAGAAGGAGACTCCTTCACCTTTAGTAGCTGATGGTCACATTTTAAAAATTCTCCACAAAGCACAACTCTCTGTTAATTGCTTCTTAAAAATGCCTTTTCACTTATTTTGCCACCGGTGCTGGAAGTCTACAATTACTGGATTTCACCGTTCCCTGTCTCCCTTCGCCCGCAACCACAGCGCAAGCGAGTGTGGATCGACTGCAGGTCCCTTTAAGGGAACTGGAAATACATAGTCATGCAAATTGCCCTGCATGGTAGCCAGATAACACAAGAACTTTGAAAGACATAGGAGAAACGCGTGATCTAAGTGCTCAGTGTCATTATTTGCTCTTAATTACATATTGCTTCCCAACAGCTGTTTGGCACACGGCACCTGTTGTTTTAATGTTGCTGGAATAAAGGGTCTTTTAGCTGTTGCCATGCCGTAGCTTGGCCCTAATTACAGTTATTAACTAAGACCAGAACTGGACCCGGGTTGTATGGCACGGCTGTGCAGAGAAACACCTTTGGACTAATTGTGTCTGTAATACCCCTAATATTTTTCCAGGATACATCCTTTATCATTTGCATCACAAAGATTATAAAGTACTTATACACGACACCTCTAAACCCTTTACAATGCACCATGTCAAACAGCCCATTTAGCAGTGACTCTGTGGTATAAAGTAGCGGGGTACGCTGAAGTTGCTGTGCTGAATTGTGTCAAAAGCTCTGCTTTTTTAATTTCCTCATAATCTTAAGGATGGAAATAGCACATTGTAGCAATTCAGAAGCTGTTCCAGTGTGGCATGTCAGATGTTGCTGCAGCACTATTTTGACGGTGAGTCATCAAGCAAGACAAGAAATAGAGACAAATATTGATGTGTCACAAAGTTTTCTGTGGGGGTTTTCCCCCTCCTTCCCCCTCTCCTTCTCAAATCACGGTGGTGGAGAAAGGAAATAAAGGGAGTGAGAGCAAAGTTCAAGGCACCATTTGGAAGCATCTGACCTGCTGTTAACAAAACTGAAAAAAAATATTTCAGAGGCAATAAAGCTGTGACTTGCAGCAGGTAAAGGAGGAGGGGTTCCCACTGAGGCGCACTCTCCTCTCAACCCTTTCTGCCAAAGCCTTGCACTTACACCACATCTGCTTCGGCGTAGGGGAGTAAGCTGAAAGTAGCAGAGCAGCTTTAACACAGGGTTTCCTCACTGCTCACAAGCCAAGAGAGACCTTTGCCGTTGCTGAGGACTGTTCTGTGTACACAGCCTTCAGCCAAGGCTCAGATGAAGACGAGGGACAGCTTTCTGATGAAGACACTGAAACAGGGTGCAGGAGCACCAGTTAGCACTCCCAGTTGTCTCACTGGAACTGGCCTGCTCCAAACCAGTGGCTAGACTGGAAGCACACTTTCACCTGGTATCTAGAAAAGGCACAAAGAGCAAACCCAAAGGAACTAAAGGGACAACAAAGGGAACACAGTGTATCTGGACAGCACCCTCATTACCCATAGAACAGACAGGATAAATTCTTTGCTCCTTTTACGGGAATCTCATGTTTTCTGTAGATTATCACAGTTCAAGTTGGTTATGTAACTGGCAAACAAATTCACATATTAAGACCCAGTTCACATGTAGGCACAGTGCTGGAGCTGGCTCTGTGAATTCACTTATTTGAGAAGTATAGAATTTATGTGGATTTCAGCGTTCTGTATGTGACTCCTCGCAGCAAAGAGAATAAACTCCTGTCCTGCACCTTACCTCGTTTAAATGAGAAGGGGACTATTCTGCCTTACATTATGTATCTGTCTGAAGGGAGGCTAAACCCAAGCTAGATACAGAGCTACCTAAAAGGGGAAAGCAGAAAAACGGGAGTGACTGCAACACGCCTATTGGACCATTAACTATTGCTTCACATCCAGTTTCTCTTCTGCTTCGCTGCCCTCCTTTTCTTCAGCAGAAAGTTACCACTGCCTGTTTGTAGTACAGCAAATCTGTGCCAAGTGAAAGCAATCTAATTATATTTGTTGGCATGCAAATGCTAGGTTTTAAAAATATAGTCGTGCTAGTAATTAATATATGCTAGAAAGTGAGATAAAAGCCATATGACAGAGAACCTTGTGCTTATTACAAGTCGTGTGCGTTATTGGCACACAAATCTGAATCCTGATGTCCACAGCCAGGTTTCTAAACACCTTCCAAAGGTAAGCAATCAGCTATTGAGGACACTTTCACCACAAGGGAACAGACTTAAATTATGCTGAAGTACACGAGCAGCGAGCTAAGCATGTGCGCACAGTCAGCGACTGTGACTCAGCTGACACGCAGTTATTTATTGCGCTGCAGCAACTTCCTCCTGACTTGGAAGACCTCAGTGGAAATACAAGACCAATTCAGATTTGGCATCAAAGCCCTTTAACAAGAGTATCTGCCTGGACAAGAATGGCAAGAAAGTGCCTCTTTAGTGGCTGTCAAAGAACTGGGCACTGGCCCACTACAGCTGTTGCAGGGGTGACAGAAGGCAGGGTGCCATCATGGCTGGGGGCTACAGGGTGTTTCTGGTCTATGGGAATAACTTAAGCATTGAATGGAAGACCGGAATGCAAGGGTTGGTTTGGGTTTTTTCAACATGCAGGACTACTCCTCTCATTCCAGGTCTGCACTTCACCAAGCAGTTACCTTTCTACATAGTTAGCTGGTGCTTTTGAACTTGAGAGCAGAGTATTTGTCCTCAACAACTGCCAAAATAAAATACATCTTACAGTACTGGCTCAAGATAATGTATGCTGCTGCCCAGAGCAACTACAGCCCGTGATCTTGTCCATCACTATCCATCATATGCTAGCACTGACATCATCTGTAAACATGACATCCACGTCTCAATTATACTTAAACTATCTGATTGATGCGAGCCAAACTCTTCATGTCACCTTAAATATCACCCAGAATGGAAGTGTGAGGAGCACAAGACAAGCCTTTTGTAGACAGATTTTCCTCCCCTGTAGCATGCGAGCAACTCTCAGTGGGTTTGCATGGTCTCCTGCAAAATGCACTTGCCTAGTTGCGTGGGAGGGCTGTGCCCGAGCTAGTGAACGGCTTCTGGTTAAACTGTCCACACAAGGCTTATAATACCTATTACATAACTGCCCCTCTGCTCTGCTCTGGTGAGACCTCACCTGGAATACTGTGTCCAGCTCTGGAGCCCTCAGCACAAGAAGGACATGGACCTATTGGAGCACATCCAGAGAAGGGACACAAAAATGACCCAAGGGCTGGAGCACCTCTCCTATAAAAACAGGCTGAGAGAGTTGGGCTTGTTCAGCTTGAAGAATAGAAGTCTCTGGGGTGACCTTAAGCGACCTTCCAATACCTGAAAATTGCCTGTAAGAAAGCTGGGGAAGAACTGTTCACAGAGGCATTTAGCGATAGGCTAAGGGGTGATGGTTTTAAACTAGAGAAGGGGAGATTTAGGTTGGATATTAGGAAAAATTTCTTCACTATCAGGGTGGTAGATCACTGGCACAGGTTGCTCAGAGAGATGGTGGAGGCCCTGTCCCTGGAAATATTCAAGGTCAGGCTTGATGGGACTCTGAGCAACCTGATTAGTGAAGATGCCTGTTTACTGCAGGGGGATTGGACTAGATGACCTTTAAATGTCCCTTCCAACCTAACACATTCTGTGATTCTATGATTCTATGAAACAGAGATCCTCCCTCTCTAGGTCTGACAGCACAGCTCCTTTCATGATTGCTAAGTTCAAAAGCTTAAAAATGAACAGCAATTAGAAAAGCCAGCTTCTCTTGCTGGGAGGGAATTGGGCTCCATGAAAAGACAAGCAAGCTCACAAAGCAAGAACCACAGGGATCTGGCTGCCAGACGGCTGGAAAGCGGGTCTGGCATGGATGGAGGGATGGCACATTCTTGCTCTTCACCTATGGGCAGAGCAGAGCCACCATGCCACCCCTCTGGAGACATTTATGTGTGCTGTGGGGAAAAGTAGCCTCCCGGGGTGGTTCTTAGACTTCAAGGGGTAAATACAGATTATCAGATAATCGCCCAAAGACTTGTAGATTAACAGATGATCTAATCTCCAATGATCTAATTCAGTGTGGAAAGGCCATCAGCATCTGAATCTGGGAGTATGTATATCCTCACTGACTTTGGGCTCCAGCAGAGTGTGGTAAATCATTTTGCATTCTCTCAGCAGAGCTGCAAGACAGCAATAACACTTCTGTTTTAAGTGGTCACCACAGCGCCGAGTAAATATTTCATCAGTTTTTTACAAACTAGACTCTATAACTACATGTATTAACAGTGTTAGGAGTGCAGGTATTAATTTTTCATATGCTCTTAAAGTGTAATTAATAAAGCCCTGCTTCTTTTCCAGATCACAGTGGGTGTAGTTTCATGCCTTAGAACAAGTTTCTCATAGAGACGAAGGGAGGAGGCCAACAGCTCAGGGTCATCTCCACTTCCAGAGTTTGTGGCATAGCTGATGAAGAGCCACAAAATGAACCCTTGGCTGGGGACCATCAGACTATAAATTTGGTAAGTTCATCTATCTGGCCTGAGGAATCAAGGGGCTTGTGTGAGCATGTACCACTAGCATCAGCTAAAGGGGCTGCAGCACCTTCTCACCCAGTGTGGACCCTCCACTCCTGCTGCCCCACACCCCAGTGCTTGGCTGGCAGTCGAGTGAAAGTCAGACAGAAGTTTGCAGGTTGGAAACCTCCCATATGGGTGTTGTCCTGGATAAAATCCAAACACAGAAGGGGCTGTCACACTCAATGTGTTCACAGATGTGCTGGTGGTACAGCCACGGTTCACTCTTTGAGTGCCCAGCATCTGCTGGAGCAACGATGTGGCCCATAAGCCCATGCTGGGTGGCCTGTGAAGCAGATGCTGTGTGGAAAAGAGGGAAGATAACAAATCTTTAAAAGAAGAAAAGTTAAAGTAGCTTCCCTTACATTGAGCTTTTCCTAACATTTTCCTTGTGTTATTAAAAAAAAAAAGGAAAAAAAAAGAAGAGAGAAATGGAAAAAATGAGAATCCAAACAAATTGAAAGCAGAATTAAAACGAGAGCATCAAACCAAACACAAACACAGAGAGAATGAAGATTGGCTCAGACCATTTGTTTTAAACTCAAAGTAAAACTGAGCCAATAGTTTGAACCTGTTGACACTGGATTGGAGTGGAATCAGGACACAGATGACACTAAATCTAACCTGAATAAAAGATTTAGTGATTCTGCCTCCAACATTCACACAGAGATTTTCAGAACCACCTAAGCAAGGTACATGAGTGAAATCTACTGACTCTCCAAAGGATGTGAGTCACAGATCCTAAAAATGATTAGGTACTTTGCTAAATTGGGTGATAAACTCCTATTAATCTAAAAAATAAAGCCAGAAAGAGCTGGAACTGGATGACTGGAGTTTTTTGTAGAAAGTTTAATTTATATATGTTTGTATTTGTTCTGCTTGCCCTCAGCATAAGTGATCAAATATTTTTGCTCTTCTCTAACATTTATTTCCTTTTGTCAGAAAATTAAAGTTTTGACTGACAACTGAAAAGAATGGTATTGTAGTAATTGTCAGTTTTAATTCTTTTTGTCAAAAATCGCTAGTAGCTATATTCCATGCAAAATTAAATCTTTTTTTTTCTTTTTTATTTATTAAATCTGCTCTTGAATTCTGTACCAGTGATTTCCTGGAGAGCATTTGCAACACCCTACAGCTCTCTGTCACTCTGTTCACCCACCTATAAAACCATGCTAATAACAATATTTACCTCCCTCACTCAAGTTTTGTGAAGCTTCATTAAGAACATTTTCAAAGCCCTGTGAGATCCTTAAATGAAGGCTGCCCAGACAGTACAAAATTCAATTACACTAGAAACTAAAAAGCTATGATTTAATCCTTAGCATCTGGGTAAAACACAAAACTTAAAAAAATTACCTATTATAACTGGAGACCAGAAACAAAAAGCACAATGCAAGAGGCAGAGCTGTGAACACACTTAATATGATAACTGCTTTCATATAATTTAGCTCAAATAAATTAGTTATGGCTTGTCAAACCGAATCTGCAGCTAACCTTGTGGATAACAATGGAGAAGCAAGCCGCAAACATGCCTGGTGACAAACCAAGCGGCTTTGCTCAGCTAGAGAACTTGAGCCCAGCAAAATCCAGCACCTTGCAGCACACAGTGGAGGGTTAGGGAGCAGGAACAGAAATTTGTATCCAGGCAACATCAGGAAGCGTGTATTTGGAAGAAAAAAATTTTTCTTTGTTTCTTTAATGAAAAAGTGTGTTAGTAAGGACGTGTAATTTGAGGTATAACTGGCTGAAAGATGCTAAAAACCTTCCCACCCCAATGTAAAACATACCTTCTGGATGATTACCAAATTATAACGGGCAAGAAGACAACAAAACATACCTGTGTCTAAGCATTAGCAAAGAAGCTACTGCCTACCTGAAGTTTGAAGTTTCCTGCTTTCCTCTGTGTTTCTTTCCACAGCTCTTGCAGGGAAAGATGTGACCACAACCACATAAACCATTCCAGCTGAAGATTTATGCCACTCTCCCATCACCAGCGTGACTGTTGGTGGGCGCAGAGCCCCAGTTCAATAATTTACTGTGGGCCTGGCTTTTGGTCTTTAAACAGTAATCAAACCACCCCTGGCTGTGTGATACAGCAGTGCTCATCTCCTGTCAGTACAAGCCACTGCCTCATGGGTTTTGGGAGTTAACGTTGCAGTAGGGTCGAAGAAGGATCGGGCATTACAGAATTTTTAGGTTGGAAGGGACCTCCAGAGATCGAGTCCAACCCCCCTGCCAAAGCAGGTTCCCTAGAGCAGGTCACACAGGTCAGTGTCCAGATGGGTTTTGAATGTCTCCAGAGAAGGAGACTCCACAACCTCTCTGGGCAGCCTGTTCCAGCGCTCTGCCACCCTTGCAGTGAAAACATTTCTTCTTACATTCACATGGAACTTCCTATGCTCCAGTTTGGACCCATTGTCCCTTATCCTATCACTGGTCATCACTAAGAAGAGCCTGACTCTGTCCTCCTAACTAACATCCTTAACATATTTATAAACATTAATGAGGTCACTTCTCAGTCTCCTCTTCTCCAAGCTAGAGAAACCCAGCTCCCTCAGCCTGTCCTCATAAGGAAGATGTTCCACTCCCTTAACCATCTGTTCCCAAGTAATGGGCAGCTCAATGTGACAAACTTGCTACCTACCTAGTGTATGTATGGGTAGGGCTGGTGAACTTAACGGCACCGCATGGCTTGCTATGGAGCCTAGAGCCTCATCGCACAAACACACATACAAAGGAGGATGCTGCTGTTCTTTAAGTTACCCAAGTGTGTAGGAGTCTGCATGACTGAAGGATGAACTTCTTGACTTCAGGAGATTTCCAAATGATGAACTCCTTGTGACTTGTCTTTCTGTTTTCTAAAGGGTAAGGAAGAGCAGCAGCCATCTGAAGACTTACACTGAAGAATGACACAGACAGAGGTACAACAACTCGCTGGATGGACTCAGCAGCACGTGTCTTGGATATACACACAACTGCTTGTCAAGTGGCAGAGTACAATTCGGCCTCAGCAAATTTCAGCTGGTGTTATGCATCAGATGACAATAATTTCATCTCTGAAATAAGTTCAAATCACATAAAATCAAGTTTTGTTTTAGTTTTCTTTTTGTACTCTTTCTGTTTCTCTGGTTTTTCAGAGCTTGTTGATATTTCTTGAGCCTACAAAGTGGAGAGCAGAGAGCTTTCAAAATGTGTATTGCCAATTCCCAAGGTTATTTCTCCTTGCAATTGTTGTTGCTCTGAGCTCCATCCAGAACAGAGGAAACTCAGTGTCACACACAGAGCACAGGCAACAGCCTGGCAAAAGGGCTACAGGAGAAGTCATCCTGTGCTACGCAGTAGGGTTCAACTCTTCAGTGAAGAGTTTTATTCCTATGCCTTGGGGGAATATTTTATAACTTAGTGGCTGGTTTTGCTCTTGTACACCAGACATTTATTCCTGAGGACTGTTAGGTACCAGGTGGGTTTTCATGAAAAGAAGTACTTAAGTGATCATTTCCTGGTGTCCTATCTTTTAAGCACAAGCTTTCTAAGTACATAAATTACCATAAAGCTCAAAATTTCTCATGCAGTCTTAACCCTTCCTTATCAAAATGCTTATAAGCAACCAAAACCTTCCTGTGAGCGTGTGGTACTTGTGTTTTGTTGTTGTGTTTTGTTTTTTGTTTTGTTTTGGTTTTTTTTTTTAATTCTCCTATTTCTATCAGGTTATTTATGACAGAAGCCTGCACAACTGCTTTTATTTAACCTTGAAACAGGAAGACTCAAGGGCATATTTATGATCATACCTACACACAAAAAACCCTATTGAGTTTCTATTTTTTAGAGAGAAAAATACACTAATAAAAATCTTTTACTCCATGGTATCCAGACAGAGATTAAACAGACAATTCTTCCTTCCAGCCATACAATTGTCTAGGTGCATTACTGCTTGGTTTTTTTTGCAAATCCCTACGAACCATAATGACAAAGGGAAATATATCAGGCATGAAGCTGATTATGAGTTCTTAATTAAAGAACAATAATTAGCCAACTTAAAAACAAATCATAGTGGAACTAGACTTCCAATATCTCCAATTTTCCATCCACTTCAGTGCCAGGCTTGTCTTATCTTTTACCAGTGGGAGGTGATAATAAAGCTTCAGTTTACAGATTTTCATGACAAGCAGCCCCAATTATCATCTGGATGGACAACCCATAAGACATAACCTTAACATTTGTATTCAAAACAGAAATTACTATCGAAAACATTGCATGGCCAAATTTATTTTGGGAATCCCTTCTTATTAAAGACTTTCCTTTTGAGTGTGATGAGGAAAGGCAAGGCTACCACAATTCCCATGTGAAATCCTTGAGATGCCTCTTAGGAAAAGTGTTTCTGGAGATGTATCGCAGCCGCCTACTCAGATAAAGCAGTTTCTTCTTTAACCATGGTTTATGGAGAAGGTGCTTCATCATGGCTCTCGGCAAACAACCAGGTGACTCCTGATGCCCAGGAGATGGGACCACAGTCACCTTTTTTGTTCTTCAGCTGGGCTATGCAGAGTAGGCCCAGGCAGAGGAGCAGCCCTGCCAAGCCTCTCCCCTCCCAAAACAGGTAGCTGTTGGTGAAGGATCATGCATTGTCACAAAGAGCAGGGGTTTTCCTGGCAGGGAAGGCTGGTGAGAATGAAGAGAAGTGCTTCCTCAACTTCTTCCATGGAGAACTTTAACTTTTCACAGGCCAAAGCTTGAATGTTCTTATTTGAAAAAACAGAGGTACTTAGAATCATCTCTCCACTGTCTGCTGTGATGGAGGAGTGGATGACTTGTGTAAAGTCAAATCACCACCCACAGCAAATTAAAGCACACAGTGCAGTAAGGGGAAAAGAAAGACTGGATAGCTCATGGCTGCAATGCCTGAAATTTCCTCAGTCAGGACGGAAGGGAGCAGCTGAGCTCACGCAACGCAGAGGCACTCAAACACAACCATAATGCTTGCAGAGACGAGCTGCCTCACATAGACCTAGTTTAACAGCCTTTGTTCTCAAAGCACAGTTAAATATCTTTTGATATTTATGTATTTTATGTTTTTATTTATAGTAGGACTCATCTGGGCTTTGGAAGGGCTTCAGGGGAGCATCATGGGAAGCACAGTTCCCATATTGATGTTTTTCTCTGTGGTACTGACTCGATGCTTCACCATGCAACATGGCCAGGGAGTCCCACGGCTCCCATCACTAAGTAGGCCAATATGAAACATGTCTCTTTTTCCCCATCCATAAAGCTTGTTCTACCAAGTACGTTGTGTAATGCTAGACTGACCTCTAAGCTCAATCTTCTGCAGGAAAAAAAAAAAGAGGTCTGTGGTTTTACTTTTAATTTTTTAGCTAGTTCAAGAGTGAGAAGGAAATTTTGCCCCTGAAGACCCCACTTTCTGGGGAAAGCTCACCAGGAAGTAACAATGATTAAACATTTGCAACATAATTAGCAAGTACTGAGATGCACTAAAATACATGTCAAGTGTTTGCCTGCTCTGATAGGAACCTAGATAAGAGAGAAGCAAATAAGTAAATAGTTTTTCATGTGACCCCATCCCTGGCTCTCACAATAACCAGTTCATTCATCTGGAGACTGCTCCCAAATTTGCAGCCATTTTTAAACGTTAACCTTGAACCTTTAATCATTTTTTAATATGCTAAGGAAGTTCAGTCTTTCCCAGTTGAAGACTAGAAAAGCAAAACTCACCAATCCCTTTTGCATTTTGTTCTTTGCCTAATTAACTTACTCTCGGCCCATAGTTCATCCTCCCACTTTCAGACATCCCTGGTGTCTCCTAGGTCATATGGTAGGACAAGGGGGAATGGATTTAAGCTAAAGCAGAGAAGGTTTAGGTTAAGATATAAAGGGGAAGCTCTTCACAGAAAGAGTGGTGAGGTGCTGGAATGGGCTGTCCGGAGAGGTGGTGGATGCCCCAAATCTGGAGGTGTTCAGGGCCCGTTGGATGGTGCTCTGGACAATCTTGTCTAGATCCAAGCCTGGAGATTGGTGGTCCTGCTTGTGGCAGTGGGGTTGGAATTCGATAACCCTTGGGGTCCTTTCCAACCCAGACCGGTCTGTGATTCTGTGATCTGGCTGTAAATCCAGATGAACAAAAAAAAAACCCAAAAAACCCAAAAACCCCACCAAAAACAACACAACTTTTTGTCCTAAATTTCAGCGTGTAACTATGCTAAGTTTCCTTTTGTCTCAGGTCCTCACTCCCACTTCAAAAAGAGTTTTGTAAAACAGTAGGCTTCCATTTTTCTATTTGTGCACTCTATAATACTGTGAGATTCCTTACTAGCAGATAAAGATTTAAAGATAAATACAGGATCTAATATTAAATTTTGACATTTTGGTCACACAAACAGATGAGAGAAACTGTAACATTCACTAAATATGTATCTTGCCTTGAATAGTTATTATAGTCTACAATTAAACTAAATCCTGCAGATATAAAGTAAAAGTGTAGCCTGGATGGAAGCTGTAGTTTTTCTTCTCATAAGGTACTGAAATGGTTAAGGATATTTCTGAAGAACTTTAGAGGCACAATGGAGAAGCACAGAAGCATAAATCTGAAGCATAAATTTGTATTGGCTTTGCTCCTCCTTCCCACAGGAGCACAGATGGTAAAAACCTTAAAGCTACCCCTGCTATTATCATGGAATAAATGAATTATCAGGTTTCTCCCTCACAATGCTAACTATGGAAGACGTCGTCCTACTCACATCATGATCAAGATCATTTAAATGAAGAACTGCTGCTTGTTTGATCTGAAAGAGAAAAAAAAATAGAAAAAAAAAGAAGAGAAGACCTGGATCATCCTTTGGACTTGGAGCAATCGCTTCCACAGAGTTGCCTAGAGCCGCAAAGCCAGCCAGGGCCGCTGGATTTCTAAATGATGCAACAGCGCTCTCTCCTCAGCTTCTGCTTCAAAGAGCCGCTGATGTTTTGTTGTGGTGGCTGCAAGAGATGCCGGGACCTGAGACATGGCATTCCTAGAGGGAAGGCAAAGTAAAAAAGAGATCAGCCTCGTGTGTAACTTCATGGAAAGAGGCAACGTGAGGGATAGTGAGAACAAGGCAAAGCAAAGCACTAAGAAATGCACTGGAGGGAAATATTCTCTCTGATGCCATGATTAAAATTATCCACTGCAAAAGATGAACCCCACTCTCCTTAGGGTTCTGCAAGCCTTTGTGCACAACTTAAAACCACTTTAACATTAAGGCCCTGGTAGGCTTCAGGAAAGCATTTGTCTTCACAGAGCACGTAAGCAATTAAAGTAGATGAAACTGGGATTTCAGCTGTGGGTCTGATGTTAAAACATGGACAAAACATAATCGGGATTTAAATCTCTGTGCCAATATTTCTCTCAAATTCCATGAGAAAAAGGAGCAGACTGTGAGAAGTGAGTGATGTGGGTCTTAACTAACACTGCCACATGAGCCCCAAAGGTTAAAGCAAGCAGCACTTGTGTGCACCACCTACAGTTACTTATGGTTCTGATCATCTGCTCTCAGCCCTCTGCATAGTGACATTTAAATTTTTTAAAAAAAATTAATAAAACCACAAAACCAAAAAACCCACCCTGGAGTTTCACTGTTGGGTTTTGTGCCCTGGATTTCTAGGAATATTTTCAAGTCATTTTCCACCAAAAAAGGAGAAAATAATAAAAAAAAATTTAAAGTTCTGCAACCAGCCAGCTAACCCTAGCCGAAATTCCTAGGAATCACCTTCCAGCTTCCTAAGTGACAGAGAATCCCAGCTATGTGGCAGGAGCTGGCAGCCAAGAAAACCTGCCTATACGTTTGCTTCTGTACGTTCCATGGAGGTGACTGTTCTTGGTGAACACTGAACTTGGTGTTAACAGTAACGAAGAGCAACACTTCGCTTCTCTTCAACTGCTATTGCTGTGCACACCTGCAGACTGCTGCTGCTGTGCCGCGAGCGTGTGGGCAGGGCTGTGCTCTGCTTTCTGGGCAGAGCTGTGCTCTGAGGTGTCCTAGGGTATGAAATTAATGGGGTTGTGTTGCAGAGGTACTTTATAGCTAGAGGTGTCAATGAGATAGGAAGGAGCTTGAAGAAATACAGTTTTACTTTAAAAGGGTGGGGGATTAATCTAAAAAAACCAAAACAAACCAACAAACCCAAAAATGTTTTACTCCATTCAAATCATGTATAGGTTGCTTTTCCCTTTAATTGCCATGGTATATAATTTGGAAAATATTAGTCATTCTTCTTTCAAAAATACAAGGAGGGAAATTACATGGGCACTGAAGCGTTCAGATGTAAGTGATATCATTAAAAAATAGCAGAAATACAGTAAGGAGAAAATTAACAGTTAGTTGTTCTTTTCAAAAAGAAGTTCAGCAAAATTATGAGATACTTCCTCTGAGTTACAAATGTAGCCATTTGTGCAGCATTATTTGTACAGATGAAAGCAAATTATTGCATGACTGAATAACACAATTAGATTTTTATTGTGGAGATCTACCAAGCCGTTTTACAGCCGTTGTCTGCTGCACAGCAACTGCACAGCTACTGTCCCCACCGAGCGCTGGTACCAGGAAATACAGCCAAAAACCCAGCAGAACTTGCAGGGAAACCATCCACTGAGGACCAACATGGGTAAAATGAAGCGAGGCATCTTTAGGACAACAGAGGCTGTTATTTTTATCAAACCCCTCTGGTCATAGGTGCATTTTACAGCACCAGTGTTTTTCTTTGGGTGTTTAGTGTGGCTAGCCTAAGTTTTTGACCAAGGCTTTTACAGCCAACCTCTTATGCACACCATCTGCCTGCTTTATTTAACCCTGAGGCTTCCCTTGGTTGTGGAAACTACCCATCTTGTCCCAACACATTCCCAAAAGCTAAACTGAATAGGAGTTCAGAGTGCAAATAGCAAGAATAATAGACTCACAGGATGGTTTATGTTGGAAGGGACCTTAAAGACCATCTAGTCCAACACTGCTGTCCAACACCCTCCACCAGACCAGGTTGCCCAAAGCCCCCATCCAACCTGGCCTTAAACACTGCCAGAGTGGGGGCAGCCACAGCTTCTCTGGGCAGCCTGTGCCAGGGCCTCACCACCAGCACAGGGAAGAATTTCTTCCTTGTATCTAACCTAAATCCACCCTCCTTCAGTTTAAGGCATTTGCCTCTGGTCCTATCGCTCCATTCCCTTTAATCGGGTTCTGTAGGCCCCTTCAGGTACTGGAAGGCTGCAATAAAGTCTCCCTGGAGCCTTCTCCAGGCTGAACAAGCCCAACTCAGATTTTCTTTTTAGGAGAGGTGCTCCAGCAAGAAACCTACTTTTTCCAACTCTTCTGTCCTCAGACAAAGAGGACATTTTGATCAGTGCTTCTAGCATCATTTGAACTCAAGCACACCATGCAAAAGGCAGGGTGGGTACAGAAGTAGCAGCTTTTTGGATGTACTTCTCATTCAAACACCTTTTTTGTGCAACTGAATTGGCAGGAAGCACACAGCTGGCCTCCCTTTACGTTGTGGTTTCCCTAAATCTCAAAAAGTTGTGAGGAGGGGAGATCTTCCCTCCCCTCTGGGTCCTCAGAAGCAGGGCTACTTCTGCATCTCTCTGAGAAACACGACATGCTGGCTGCCAAACTGCAGCTGCTACTCTAGCGCGGACTGGGCACCACATCACTTAGTGGCTTTACTGCACAAAGCAACAGGAGAAAGAGTTTGCTGCAGAGAATGCAAAAAAATAGCAAAAGGGATACAGTAGGAGCTTGAGGAATCACCACTTATCCCTGTGAGATGAAAACTCTTAATGGATAAAGAGTAGTGTTTCATCTCTACCAACAGTGGATTTTGGCAATGGAGTCAAAACCATGAGGGCAGAAGAGCAGCAGCATGATGTGGTAACGCGCGAGGGCAGCAATACAGCTCTCCCCATCAGACTTCCCATGGTCAGACAGGACAGTTTCCTGGTTTAGCTCCTCCCCTTCTAACTTCCAACTCCGATGTAAAGGCACAGACAGGCAAAGGTCAGCTGCAAATGGCCAGCACGCAAGTTGCGTGGGCAGCAGGTAAACACCGAGCACCTCCCACACGAAGCAACAGATCATGGAAGAAGGAAGCATCCCCGTCTGAGAAAGCAAAGACAAGCTGGGGCGTGCTTAGCTGAGCAGAAATCATTCAAGATGTTAGGTGCACCAGCACAGGGAGGGCACGCGCCTCTGAGCGGCAACGGCAAGGCGTAAGGCCCAGAGTACTGGCACACAAGCAACCGGCCCCGGTGTGCAGCTGTGCTGCAGACTGTGCACACGGCAGACATTCCATCGAAACAGAATGTCCCGAGTTAGAAGGGACCCATGAGGATCATGTGTCCCACTCCTGACTCCACACGGGGCAACTTGAAAGTTAAAGATATTAGGAAGAACTTCTTTACTGAAAGATACTGAAAGGTGTTTAAAAGACGGGTAGATGCGGTGCTTGAGGACATGGTCTAAGGGTAGACTTGGTGGTGGTAGGTTAATGGTTGGACTGGATGATCTTAGGGGTCTTTTCCAGCCTTAAAAATTTCTATGATTCTATGATTTAAATCAAAATGTTTCTTGGTCACTGACAGCCTTGGGGCCATAGCTGCTTCCCTGGGAAACAAGCAGTTTTAAGACAATAAATTTCAGGGGGGCTGGGGGTGGGAGTGAGGGAAGCCCAGTTTCCACCTGAGGACCACCATACTTTGTAAAGAAAGCACTCCATTATGTTGAGCTGGGGGAAGAGAAGGTTAACCCCCAAAACAGAGACAATCCATCTTGAGCAAGACATGAGAAGTGGGGCAAATCTTTAGTTAATTTTCTCTTGAATATTAAAAATAAACATGTGATAACCATAATAATCACTTATGGACAACATTCCAGCTAAGTGCACACAGAACAGCTGAAACAACCCGACCAGAAGAGGTTATGTACAAAATAGACTGAAGGTTTGATTTAGCATTGGTCAAGTAACAGGACAAAGAAGTACTCAAAGCATACCCAGCTCCATGGAACACGTGAAATTATTTTTCCCTGAAAGACAGAGGAGACTCAGTGCTGTAACATTCACATTATATTTGTCATATTCCATTTGTCCAGTCCTTTGTTTGATCAGGATATCTTGTCCTGTCTGATTTTATGCTTTCTGTTTAATTACCTTTCTGCAACAAAAGCCCCAACAGGCATTTCTCAAGTGTTTCACACAGACATTCCTCACCTCTTCTCCTACAGGGCTCGTGCTGTTGTGGGTCTCTGACCAGCATGGTTTACCCCTGAGCATCCGCTTGCTTACGGTCTGGTATCTGCAGTCTTAATGACAAGTATTACACAAGAAATTGTTTTAATTAGTTGTTTGTCTAAAAGAAGGAAAGATGTGATGTAATAGCATGACAACTACATTGAGGATGCTGATATTTCAGCCAAACACTAATATCAAATTCCTTTCTAGCCTTCAGCCAGTTATTTTGGCACTTCGCTTCAGGTTTCCCACTTGCAGAACAGAAATTATATTTCCTTACCTCACGGAGGTGTTGTGAACCACATTCCATTTCACCATGCTGATTTGTTCCTCCAGGTTGATAGCTACAGTCTGTAAAAGATAATGCTCTTACTTCAGGAGGAAAGGGGTTTCAGATTACGGGAAGCTATGGCTTTCTGAGTTTGAAAGCAGGCTCTTCCTTTTAGCTCCTGGTAGTGCTGATTTACCCTGGCAGCTTGTAGGCTCTACCTACAACAAAAAAAAAAAAGGGATGCAGAAACCATGACAAATTATTTCCCTGACAAATCTTGAGGGAAATGGTGAACCTAGGTGGTGAATTTTACACACACCAGTATCCTTAGCACAAAGAAAAAGGGAAAGGGTGCCTGTATCCCTTCCCACTGCTGATCACCAGTGAGCATTTGAAAACACATGGAGAGTTGCTGGAGGTTTGAGCCACCCCAGCAGAAGGCTCGGTGTGTGCACACATAAGCTGAGGCACTGGTAGAACCTCCCAGTAGCAAAGCCCACACTTGGACGCTTCAACTTGTGTGTGCTTTCAAGACTGAGGGCCTCTATTTTCAGGCTATAGTACTACATGTTTCAGCAGAAATTTTGAATCCTTCTGTTCTTCTTTTCCTCCTTGACCACAGTCAACCTGAAATGATGTGAGGTCCAAACAAGATGACTGTTCTCATGAACATTGTAAAGAACAATTCATTGGACTGAACTTCCAGCCCACGAAGCTATTTCACCTCCACTTCTATTGTCAGTAGATAGGGACTCATTACTGGGATCCCCTTTTGATATATACATCTGGAAATCACTTCACCCCCTACTTGTCCTCCAATCAATTTGATATGCAGCTTTGGTTGGGTAGGCTGCAGACCTCATCGGCTTGGTGCATGGCAAGTAAGGTCGCTGCAATTATTCAGCTGTTACTTAAGTGTGGTGCTTCTCAGATCTTTTCCTCCCCTTTCTCCCTAAGTTGAATCTCAGAGAACGTACAACACCTAAAAGTCTTTAATAATGATCATCCATATATTGGATTTTTTTCTGCCTGGTATCAAATGCATTGACCTCCTCCTTATCTCACTCAATAGATCTTGATTTCAGTCTCCAGAGAAATTTGGGTATGCTAATTACAATCACCTTCCCCACAATGGAGACCTTGTTATGACATGCTTAAATGCTGACTTCCAAAGAGAAGAGTAAAACTGTGCACTGCCAGACAAGGGCTTTCCCTTTGAAAACACATGGTGTAGATCTTCTGCAGTTGAAGACCAGTGCTAGCTAGGGATGCTTGCCTGGAAAAAAATGAGCCCTGTAGGGAGACTTCCAGAGCCTTCCCTGCTCCTGAGCCTCAAAAACTGTCCTGGAGGAGTCCAGCACTGCTGCAGCTGCTAACAGGCTACTTGCAAGTAGCACACTGAGGCTAGAAGTAAAGCCCTGCTAAAATCCTCCCACCCTCCATGGCTCAGGTACTGCAGGTGCAGTCCCATGGGGTCTTACCTAAGGGGTGAAGGGGGATGAGATGTTAACCAGAGGCAGATTGGGAGTACAGGAGGATGGGATGTGCTGCAGGTGGATACCTGTGGGATATTTCCAACACCAGTGGGCTTAGGGTAAATCTGCTTGTCTGCATGACGCCAGGCCAGATGTGCTCACCTGGCTTTGATACAGGCAAAGCTCCTTAGCATCTGCTTGCAAAAGCCACATAGACATGCTCTAACATCACCCATGAATACCCATACATCTGTGACATGTCCACACAGCATTGTTCAAGGGCTACAAAGAAACCTGGGGTAGCTCTGGAAAAATCCACCTACTAGTTTGAAGGACTTGGTTAGACCTACATGAGTAATGCAAATTTGCTCTGGCACCTGCACAAGCTCATTTAAATCTCACTGGGGTGGTGACAGCTTTGCAACCACATGCTTTAGGTCATTCCTAAAGAGCAGAGGGGGAACCTCGTTCTCTGCAGCAGCAGTCAGATCCTCCAGTCCATAAACACATCATTGCCTTTCCTGGATCTCCCAACCAAAGAGCAGCAGCTTGCTATCTCAATAGGGTATCATATGGAGGTCCTATGAAAGAAAGCTTTCGGTATTATAACCCCCCAAGTATGCCACTACGACCATCTGCTGTTGAAAGGGACCCCTGGAAAAACACGGTAGCCAAACTTAGCGTTAAAGTTTGCACCCACAGAAGAGCAACCTCAATACTGACACTTCACAACCTTTTTACACTTCACTCTGTAACGTTCATCTCATGCTTTTAATACAGTTGTTTGTAATGTCATCAAAAAATGGCAAACATCTTGCCTGATGTGAAAAGTACCCTCTTAGCTTAGAAACACCCATTTTCTTTCCTGGAATTACTATTTCTAGGAACTGACACAGAGAGAAGAGCAGTAAACAGAGCTTTCTAGGATTCCTGTGACTGGTGCCAAACCAGTGAACCCTGTGTCTTGCAGCTCTTGCTTTTCCCCTGAGGTGTGACCCTGTATGGATGGCACATCCACAGGACACGTGGAGAGTTCAGGACAAGAAGAGGACACCAGCCAGGCATCGTGGGGAAGGAGATGCCCATGATAACCTTCCACTGGCACCCAATATTGCCCTCCACGGAGAAGCTGAGGAACCATTACCCACAGCAGGGTAAGAGCAGATACACTCTTAATGTGTTGCAGCTGGGGTTTGCACCACAGCCTCAGGTAGAGGGATAGTGTCTACCTGGAGCTATGCAAGGAACAAAGGCTGCCTCTGAGCTTTGGAGCTGGCTCATGCCCCGATGCAGAGGCGTGTGGAGGGCTGTATGAGAAGCATTTCAGTGACAAGCTTCATCAAACCATCTGGTATCAAGGATACCCCCCCAATGCTAAGAGCACTGCAGTCGCTCCCTTGTGAAGAGCAAAGCCACAGGTGCTGGTTCAAGTAAGAGACACGTAGCAGGAGAACTTTTTGACCCCATCTGTCTTAATTATATTGAATTCAATCATTTCTTGGAAGAAAGGAAACAATCTTCCCTGTCCCTCAGTGTACAGAGTCACCTCCTCAGGTCCAGCCCCTTGTTCTAAGACGCTTGCAGACACTCCTAATCATTTATTACAGAAATTACACCTGAATAGATGCACATACATCATTTTGGGCAAATAAAAGCAAATCCCTCTCAGTGGAATCCCATTTTTGACTAAGGAACAGCATTTGGCACTAAATTGTCGGTTGCGTTTCTCTGTGAGCACACAGCTGTTCCCAAAGCGTCACCTTAGCAGTTAATAGAGTGACTCCAACATGACTGGCGGCTCTCCAGCATTTCCAGGCTGTAGGCAAAAAAAACCACCACCAACCCAACCAACCTTTATGAAAGAAAGACACACATTGTTCCCTCCTGCCCGAGATCTGCTACGTAGCAGAGGTTCACTGGCAAAGGGGTGTTTGGCCATACGCAGCGACTGAGAATAAAACTGTTGATTAGAGATGCTGGGCTACTGAAATAAGTGCTGCTCATTTCTACCCACAGGCACCCAACAATAACTTGCAGTTGGTGGGCTACCTAGCTTTACTCATAAGCTGAAAAAAATTGGGGGTGAGAGGGTGTCTGTGAACCACTTAATTATTAAACAAAGGCTGAGAAAAGGAAGAAAAAGTTGAGAAAAACCTAATTATGGCAAATTCAACCTTGGCATTACTCGGCTCACAGCTAGGTTCAGTGTGGCTTGGCATTTCCAGAAGAAGTATAAAAGGAAGATAATATGTCAGATTGAGAGGGGGAGAGATAAAATTATCCTACAAGGTGAAGTTGTGGTTGGAATTAGTTTTTCCCTTCCCCTCCCCAAAGTGAAACTTAACCCCAGTTTCTCCCTCAGGTGACAACTGAGCAGCCCTCTGCATCCCAAGACCTGGAGGATGCAAAGACACAATTGGGTTTGAAAAAAACAGAGCTCCTGAATCCAGCTGAAAAGGAAACCACAGCCACCACCCCTTCCCACCCACTCATCTCGTTACGATGTCCAGAACAGCCTGTCCCATGCAGCACATATTTTACCTGCTTAGGGAGCCAGGTGAGCAGCAGATCTTCCCTCCATCAGTCAGTCCATTGCTCCTCTACTCGATGGCAAGCAGTCAACGTAACAACACCTCAAGGGCTCCACCACCACCTGGAGATCTCCCTTGGAGCAAAGGCGGCTGAAGGCTGCTTGGTATCACCCATGTTCATCCATGCATTGCAAACCATGTGACAATTCAAGACAGGGAGTATTCCTCAGCTTTGGAGTTTGGGGAGTTTACCTGGTTTTGTTTAATATTTAACTCCTCTAAAAGTCTGTATCAAATAGATACAAGCCTTCAAAAATTTAGATTCTTGCAACCCTGCATTTCTGGGTTTCTAGAATGAATAAAGGGCAAAAAAAGGAGGAGGGGGGCAGGATTGAAGCATTAATAACCACAGCAATAGGGAAATGGAAACAGATGAACCACATTAAAAAAAATAAAATGGCCCAAACCCAGTTTACCACACAAGCTGTGACACAATCCTTAGCCTGGGGACGTTGTGGGTATACCACCTACCTGCGTAACCGATGGGTCCCAGCAGCACGCAGCGCCTTCCCAGCCTGCGAGTACTGGCACGCTCACACACCAGCTACATTTTATGGCCTGGAAACAACAGTAATGATGATAAGAGAAATGCCTGTAATATAACAAATTAATACTGCTGGCAAACTGTTCGATATTACCTTTTCCAACAATGCTATGGAGATAGGAGAGAGACTTAACAAATTACATGCAGAATATAAAAATAATAAATTAAATTACAAGTGAACAGCAGCTCAATATTTTGCATGAAAAATCAATTTTCTCTCTTATACAGCCGGCAAAAGAAAGAACCCAGCGTATTATCTCCTCAGACTCCAAAAATTGTTCAAGTAGAGACTTTATTGCTATTTTTCTAAGCCATTAAAACATCTTCCCTTTGTACTCAGGTTTGGGTTTGGTTTCTTCACCCTCTGCTGACTCGGTGATACAATCACTTTACAGGTGGAGCCGACAGCACGGACTAATTCTCTGTCAGTCGATATTCGACAGCGCGAGCTCTGTTACCCCGCTTATGACTTTGCCAAGTTGGAGCATTTCAGGTGAATTTTACCATTCTGGTTATCAGGCTGAGACCAGCTGTGGGGCGTTCACATTCGTTTCATTATTTCATTCCAGTCCAAGTGAACCCACTTTTCCTGTAAACAAAACTATGGGAAAACACGCAGCCCTAACCTGGTAAAGGTAAAACAGACACAGGCTTAGTGCTCATCCTCTTCACCAGCAAGTTCTTCCTTACAATTTGTATCCTGAAATTCACAGGGGATGAGTTGCTCCATGGAGTAAAAGCCTTTTGCCAGGGACATTAAATTCTGGTAAAATTTGGCCAACTTGCAAGACCACTTGGAAAAAAAAAAAGTTTATACATGCTCAGAAGACTTGTTTTAGCAAGACTGAAAACCCAGGTAGGAGAGGACATTGTGTGATGAACCAGGAGATGGGGCTTGGAAGAAGCCTGTGACTAGAAAACAAGACTAATGCCATCTGGGAAATGAAAATTAGGTGGAGATAGCCAAGAGACAAAGACTGGTGACCCAGAGCTGGGAACTAGAAAGGAAAAAGTGGATGACGTTAACTTCTAGGAGGGGTAGGACTGATGAGCACTCACTTCACCTTGAAAATCCACCAGGAAAAGAAGCCATAAAAACACCCTTTAAATATACAATAGTGACATGGAATTACACAACCTTTGGTTTGCCTTTTATTATGTCTTCATAACCCCAGCGATGCTTTTTAACACCACTGTAAGAGTTGGTCCAAAACCCAAAATTGTTTCAACATTGTCATTGGAAACTTCACCCAAAACTTCACATTCCAAGAGAAGTTCAGCATTTCAAAAGCATTCCAGGGGGACGAGCAACCGATACACAGAACATCCTTATTGCCACAGAGTTCCTAAACATCCTTATTCGCAAGGAGTTCCGAGGCAACCTCGAGGGTTGGTAACGCCAGGGGACCCTGACGCCTCTGGCTCTGAGGTAGCACATACGGAGGAGAGGATGGAGCCAAGTGGAGACATCTTGGCCAAGCTCTGAGATAATGTTGGAACTGGAAGGTTAAGCAGGACTGACAAGCTGCATGTTTGCTGCCCTGAGCCTTCAGCCTGTCATGAATTTGACAAAATGCTGTCCACTAGAAAACTGCTCACTATAATGTCATTATAACACAAAACCACACCCCCATCCCAAAGCTACCCACCTCCAAGGTATGACCACTCCTCACTGAGCATGTGCACAAGTATGGAGTCATCCATGGGACAGAGGAGGAGCAAGGTGTGTTGCTCAGCATAAAAGATGACTTCTTAGCAATGAACTCTGGAAGTTTCCCCACCGAGGATCACAAAAAACAAAGGAACACCGGGATGCTGGTCAGACCTGGGACCATAGGGATGCCTTGGACCCCATGGTGGTAGCTCTTATCCTCTTTACCCTCTTTAACTCTTCCCTTCTTTTACTTTTCCTCCCTTTACCTATCTAGAAGTTTCATTGTTTGATTGAAACACAACCCCTTGGCGTGGTTGCCCTGATCTTTTGCACCTTGAGATCACAGCAAATGAACCATGACGCATCCAGCTGGAGCGTCCTGTGACAGCAGCCCCCTGTGTGTGTTTGCACATGCAAACATCCAGAGATACTCACCAGTGCAGGTTTGACATGGGTGGACACAGAAACATCCTCTGCCTGCCAGTGGAGACAGCAAAGGACTGTACCCAAAATTCCACCACTGTGCTCTGGTAGGTTGGAGACATGAAAAAAAAAAGAAGGAAGCACAGCAGGTAAAACACCTCCCCCACACCCAAGCCCCCTCAGAGCTCCATCCAAAATACAATTAAGTCTCTGTAAAAGTGTCTGTCTGTAGCCCCTTCGCTGGGATTCATTTCCATTAGCTCTGGATTGGGTCATTAGTTGTTTTTTTTTACCCATCCAGGTGTTTTGGGTTTTTTTTTTGCCTGACACAGATTTGACAGAGAAATATCAGAAAGGCACCAAGCAGCCACTGAGCAGGCTGTATGGGGAAAAGGAGCCATGCTGTACTTCAAAACTTACTCAGAGACTTTGTTTTTGCAGATCTTTCACATTCCTGATGAAGCTTTCGTCTCATCACCGAGAAGGTACAGTGCTCCCCATTTTTCTCTCAAAAGTCAGGACCAAGCTCACCAGTGTGGTCTTGACAGGTTTAATTTGCAGGGGAGCTAATTAATGACAGCTCCAGGTGAAGGCTGTGCACAGCTGCAGGTGTACACTGCTGCTACTGGTTTTGGGGAGTTGTGTTTTAAGGGTCACATAAACATGCACATAGCTGGAGTGTGTGTGTGGTGGTTTGACCTTGGGTGGAGGCCAGACACCCACCAACATCCAGCACTTCTCCCCACCTCTCCCTTCTTCCTGGGGTCTACTTTATTCATGATTTCTTTCCCTTCTCTCCCCCAGCCCCGAGGTGTCACATGGGGAGACAGGGATGGAGGTTTTGGTCAGTTCCTCATAAGTTGTTTTTGTTCTTGGGGGTGGGCAACCCTCACACTCTTCCCCTGCTCCAGCGTGGGGTCCCACCCATGGGAGACAGTCCTCCACAAACTTCTCAAATGAAACTCCCTTCCCACAGTGCTTCAGCTTTACACAAACTGCCTGAGTGTGGGTCCCTTCCATGGGATGCAGTCCCTCAGTCCCCCATTGCTCCAGCCTGGTTCCCCCCAGAGTCACATGTCCCACCAGCAAACTTGCTCTGGCATGGGGCCCTCTCTCCACAGGCTGCAGGTTCTGTCAGGAGCTTGCTTACCATTGGGCCACAGCATCCTTCATGTCTCCACCTGCTCCAGCATTGGGTCCTCCATGGGCTGCAGGTGGGATCTCTGCTCCATCATCATCCATGGGCTGCTGGGGAAAAAACCTGCTCCACCACAGCCTTCTCCACAGTCTGCAGGGGAATTTCTTCTTCGATGCCTGGAGTGCCTCTTCCCTTGCTTCTTCACTGACCTTGGTGTCTGCAAAGTGTTTCACATCTTCTCACTGCCTTCTCTGGCTGCAAAATGTGGCTGTTTGTGGAGTTTATTTCCTCCTATGACCATCACTGATTGGCTTGGCATCATCACCAGGGGGTCTGGCCTTGAGCCGACTGATATTGGCTCTTTTGGACCTAGGGGAAGGTTCTAGCAGCTTTTTGCAGAAGCCACCCCTGCAGCCTCCCCTCTTCCACCAGAACCTTGCTCCACAAAACCACAACGTGTATCTGTGGTGCTGAAGTTGATGGGCTGTAAGACCAGTTTCTAGAAGTATGGTATAGCCCACACCCGGTGCAGTATTTGGAAGAAGAGGTGTTACCCATTCCCTTACCTTGCTAAAAATCTGTAAGCTACAAAATCTTCTACTGATACCCCTGGAGGAAGAGCATCAGTGAAAGCATCACTGTCACACCCATGCCCAGAACACATTACTGCATGAGATCAAAAAGAGAAGGGTAGCATGGAAAAGACAGTGTAGCCCTAAGAACATATAGGGTGAGGGATCGTGAGCATTGGTCTACCAGTGCCTGCACATATGTCCATTACCCACCTCAGCAGGGGCCTGTTCCTCAGCCATTGCTGAGTCTCCCCCATACCCAGTGTTTCCCAGATGGGGCTCTCAGGCCTCTAGAGCTCACTTTGCATCCCTGATTTCATAGGCACCTGTCCAAAACCCACCATCACTGGATAGAATTTAGTGGAGAACTGGCTCTGTGCCCGGTGGATAGCAGAGAACAGCACACACACATGCACATCTCCCCCATTCTCCATCAGTCAGATTTCGTGAAAGAGGTGAGACACTCATCTCATCCCAGCACAGCAGCTGCAAAGTCTGGAAGAAAAGGATGCTTGGAAGATGCCTTTATCCTCTGCATGCAGCTGCCCCACAGCAGCGAGGTAACACTACATCAGGAGGCTGTGCTGCCATCTAGCCCACGTACGCTGCTGCCAGGCATGCTACAGATTTAACTAGAAGGGTATTAATGATCCAGACCTGCAAGTCCTAACCTGAGGTGGAAATATCCCCAAGGAGCAAGAACAGCTTCTATGGGATCCATGACAGTTCCTACAGAGAAGCCAGCCTGTTGTCAAGACACTTAAATCCACTAGATAATTTCCAGTGGTGGTGCAGCCTGTTATTTCGTGGACTGCAATTGGAAAGTGTTGAAAACTCCCTGACTTAAATTTATCAAGCAATAACTCAGCTTCTACAGCAAAACAAAATCCACAAAAGTCTTGTGGGTGAAGACAGTGATTGCACTCACTGAGAAAAAGTATCCATCAGGAAAGATAAAGTCAAATAAACCACTGCTAAGGTCAGTGATGGCCCAGAAAATAAAGGTCTATTAGTCCTGGTGCCTCCCAGCATCATACCACATTGCTGTTTCTTCTTCTTCAGTTGAAGGCTCTTGTGTCCACATCACACTCTGGACTTTTTTAATGAGAACCACAAGGACAGTCTGACCCCTCAGGGAATTTGGATTCAACAAGTACAGTTTTCTGGCCCTGTCAGTATTAGCATGCTCTCAGCAAAGAAAGGTCCATCATTACAGGGTTGCTGGAAGAGGCACTCGCCCTTCAGGCTACAGAAGAAATTCAAGTTGCTAACCCCCTTCAGAGGATACCATGGTGGTAATGAATGCAGCGTGGTAAAAGCATCACCACCTATTTGCAAAGGTAATGCTTAGCGTCTTGGACATCCAGCTCTGGGCCACCAGCAGCAGCATCTATTCCCAGGCTGTGCCAACTAATACAAGCTGGTTTTGTGTTATGCAGAGAAAATATCAGGGAGATGGTGAACTGTGGTGGTTTCACCCTGGCTGGAGGCCAGACTCCCACTAAAGCCACTCTATCACTCCCCTCTTAGCTGGGCAGGGGAGAAAATACATGTTGAGAGGGTTTGGAGTCAAGATAAGGACAGGGAGAGATCATTCTGCAATGAGTGTCACAGGCAAAACAGACTCAACACAGGCAAAAAGGCAAGAAAACTCTCTAATTTATGACACTACACACACACAGAAACCAGAGTCAGATAATGAGAAGTACAAACAGCTCTTAAAACACCACTCTCCACCCCTCCCTTCTTTGCAGACTTCATTCATGACTTGCAGGTATCAGCACAGGCTGGGGGATGACCTGCTGCAGAGGACCTCTGCTGAGAAGGACCTGGGGGTTCTGGTGGATGACAGGTTGGCCATGAGCCAGCAGTGTGCCCTGGTGGCCAAGAAGGCCAGTGGGATCCTGGGGTGCATTAAGGGCTTAGCCAGCAGGTGGAAGGAGATGATCCTCCCCCTCTACTCTGCCCTGGTCAGGCCTCACCTGGAGTCCTGTGTCCAGTTCTGGACTCCCCATTACAAAACAGACAGGGATCTCCTGGAGAGAGTCCAGTGGAGGCCACAAAGATGATGAAGGGCCTAGAGCATCTCCCCTATGAGGAAAGGCTGAGTGAGCTGGGGATGTTCATCCTGGAGAAGACTGAGAGGGGATCTCATCAATGTTTATGAATATTTCAAGAGTGGGAGACAAAGGGAGATGGCCAAGCTCTTCTCAGTGGCCTGTGGGGACAGGACAAGAGGCAATGGTCACAGGTTGGACCACAGGAAGTTCCGCACAAATGTGAGGAGGAACTTTTTCATGGTGAGGGTGAGGGAGCACTGGAACAGGCTGCCCAGGGGAGTTGTGGAGTCTCCTTCTCTGGAGACATTCAAGAACCACCTGGATGCCTACCTGTGCAACCTGCTCTAGGGAACCTGCTTTGGCAGGGGCGTTGGACTTGATCTCTCAAGGTCCCTTCCAACCCCTACAATTCTGTCATGTTTGTCCTCCCCACAATGGAACAGGGAAAAGGAGGTAAACAGGGAATGGAGGCTTCAGTCTTCAGTCGGTTCATCATGAGTTGTTTTCCTTCTTTGGTGGGAGGTGGGGGAGTGGCATTTCTCACACCCTTTCCCTATGCCAGCATGGGGTCCCACCCACGGGAGACAGTCCTCCACTACCTTCATTTGAGTCCTCTCCCACGGGGCCTGAGCTCTTCACCAACTGCCCCAGCGTGGGTCACTGCTATGAACTCATAGAATGTCTCTCAGTCCCAGGCTGCTGGCCTCAGCCTGGACCACCCCAGTCACAAGCCCCCCCAGCAAACCTGCTCCAGCCTGAGCCTCTGTCTCTGCCTCTTATCTCTCTCTGCTGGCTGCAAGTGCTGTCAGGGGATTGCTCCAGTGTAGGTCATAGATTCTTCCATATTCTTCCCCCTGCTCCATGGTGGGCTCCTGCCTGGCCCAGATACCTCTCCATGGGCTACAAGTGGGGTCTCTTTGTCCTCCATGGGCTGCGGGGAGTCACCACTTCACCATGATATTCTCCACAGGCCGCAGGGAATCTTCTCTCAGTGCCTCCTCCTCTCCCCCTTCAGTGACCTTGATATCTGCAAAGTTTCTTACATCTTCTCACTCCCTTCTCTGGTGGCAAAATGTGGCTGTTTGTGTTTTTCTCTCTCTAAAATGTGATTCCCAGAGGCCTGTGACTGGCGCTGATTGGCCCAGCTTTGTCAGCAACAGTTTGGCTTTAACTAGGAGAGAACATCTTCTGCTCAACACTGGCAACAATGTATGGATGGGGAAGAGGGAAAGGGCCTGTGCATCGTGTCCGCGCTGCCATGACAGACACAAGGAAGACAAGTACAGTCCTGCTATTGAGGAAAGGCCCCAGTGTGAAGCCTTCCCCAGGGGTGGGGATTCCAGAGCACCCTCAGCAAAGCCATCCCTCAACAGCACCATCCTCAGCAGCAGAGACCAAAACCACCCACGTCCTTTCCAGAACACCTGCACGCTTGGGACAGCCAGTGATTCACAGCCAGCCTTTCTTCTTATACACCAGATAAATAAACTAATCACACTTATCCAAAAGTGGCATTTTTATAAATATCCAAGACAGCTGCTTCATCTGTTCTGCAGTGGTGTCATCTAGCTTATGTAAGCTGGCAGAAACGTCAGCACAAGAAGTTTCCAAACAAAGGAACTTTGGGGCAAACATCACTTGGACAGCTCCCCCTCCTTCACAGCTTATATGGAGTGGGGTTTTATTACATTTTCAGGTTTAATTTGGATGACTACAAGAAGAGGTGTGAACTATTTTACAGTGCCATGCCCAAATCTCAGTTTTGAAGGGGCCAAAGTGACTGCCTCCAAAATACCAAAGGATCTGTAGGAGCAGAGAGCTTTCCCTCACAATTAAGTGTCCTTTTCTGCCTGAGAAAGAAAAATCACTTTTAACTATCAAAGCAGACAGCTAAGACTTAATGAACATTCACAAGGCAGAATAAACTCAACTAAACCCGAACTGATAAAGATTATCACAACAGAGAAAGGCTCTGCTCCCAAGGCAAGATGAGCCAGGGTAGGACCACTGCAGGACCAGCATCCAGCTAAAGCCAGTGGCAGAGAAACCTCTTCTCAAGCACTGGGCTCAGCTGTAGCGAGTCTTGCTACTCTGAGGAGTTACCAGATCTGAAGATGTCCCCTACAAGTTGTACTCAACCAGCTCACAGCCTACCTCAGTGAGAACAAGAGTTCACAGCTCATGTTATAAAACTTCACACTTCCGGTCAAAAAACCCTCCCCAGAATAATGCCTGGGTACAAGCTCCAATGAAAATAATATGTGGATATGAAGGAAGAGGAGAAAGAGGAAATCTCTTCATGATACTATTTAAGATGTCAATATTTGTTTCCCTATTTAACATTTGATTCCCAAACAGGCTGGATGCAAGGTTTATATCAATGGCCCATCAAAAAAAAAAACCCCAAGTGACATCTTTGACTTTAGTTTTTCTCAGTTTATCTTGCTGGATCCCCATTTGGCCCCATTGTTTTGTCTTCTTATCCTCTTGCCAGGATGTTGAGGAGTAATGTTGTTTCTGAGAAGAATCTTCCTTACCACTGATGGAGACAACACTTTGGTGTGAAAGCTTACAAATTTTGGAGGACAAGGGTGAATTTCTCAGGGCAGCAAGCAGTAGTTTGCCACACAATTTTTCTTGGCTTGAATTTTCTTTGAATGCTGCCTGTATATTGGAGTAGGTTCCTGATAATCACCAACAATACAATGTTTCCTCACCCGAAGCGAGGAGTGTTGACATACAAAATAACTAGTAGCTGTGGAGATGCAAGCATCGTTTTACTTGGTCCTACAAAAAAACTCTTCCACAAAACATACATTTTTATTTGCCTTCATGCTTGATTCATTCACTTTGGATGTTTTCTTCTCACAGTCAAAACCAAATACATTCCAAATTTTCCCTAGGGAGGAAAACTTATTCCCTCTTTCAAGTCACACCAAAAATACAGCTGACCTAGTTACCACTCTATGCTTTAGAGTTGCTCAGTCAGAAATCAGCTGGGGAAAGCAAGATGCATAAATGACATAACAGATCAAATACATAATTAAAGGGGTACTAAATGCAGCTGGCCATAATTTTTCATAGGAAGAGAATTTTATATAGTCTTCTGTAAATCAAGATCTTCCAATGTTTTTCATGTTGTCAAAATTTTTATTTTTTTTAATCTCTCACATATTTTTCAATACAGCGTTTCCTACCAAAACAACCACGAATTATTAAAAAAGAACACCACAAAAAATGGAACTATTTTTCACAAGAAGTTAGTGTTTTACATTTTCTTTGTGGAGTGTAACTCCTCTCCCTTGAAATGGAAACTTGATCAAAAATTTAAATTTTACTCTGAAAACTTTTTTTACCTAAAGGCTTTTTTCAGCCCCCAAAATCTATAAGGCAGAACTATTTTGTTATTAATTGATGTTAGCAATTGAGCACACATTCTGGATCCTGTCATCTTGCAAAGATGTTATTTGCAATTTTGAGGTAATCAGTACCTTCTTTTCCTTAAAACTCTGCTCTTCCCATGGTCACTCAGTGACTATTTCCATAAATATGTGAAAAAAATTATTTCTCCATTTGCTGGATATAACACCACATTCTGAACTCTGCAAAATGAAATAACTGAAGTTTAAAATATATGGGCCTTCTCTCCAAAAAAAAAAAATCCCACACAGAACCTCTTTTCCACAGCCAAGGTTTTGGCATTTTCAGTTTAAATCAATTCAGAGTAACTATACATACACTTCCATTGCTGCCTATTATATTATTTTAATTTGATCACATAGCAGCTCCTCCCTTTCACAAGCTTAACTGCTTCCAATAATAATAAAGAAAAAGTAACCTCAGCACTTTCTCACGCCATCGCTCTCCTCATTTTTCTTCCTTCCACCTTCCTATAAGCCTCCTCACCCCCAAAAAAGAGGGGGTGAAAGGACACTAATTAATTTATCTATCATACACATTGGTGGAAAGCATGTCTCCCAAGCTGTTAGGAGTAAATGCCTCCTCAATCTCAAGCAGGTCAACTACCATACATAATTAAAGAGAGCAACAATGGCTGTGACTTGAGGGCACGTGGTGTGACATTCCAGGAACACACAGAGCCACAGCTCCTTCAGCATGAGCCTAAGTGCTTCCTCACCTCCTGTAAGCCACTTTACAGGACACAAGCCACGAACCAGAGATAGCTTTGGCCAACTTCCACAACCATCACCTTGTTGGGAAAAGGTGAGACCTCTGAGGGCAGGAATGAGGGAAGCAAAGAGAAGGGGCCGATGAGCATTTTCTAGGAAAGCTTCTGTTCACAGGTCACTTCCCTCAGCAAGCACTTTTCTCACCCCGTACAAGAGGCTTGTAAGCTCCTTCCATGATGCTTGAGGATCCTCAGGTGAAATCACAGCCCAGACTATTGTCTGATGTAAAGACAGCTCAATCCCTACCGTGCTTGTTCACATGCTGCAGAAACAGGAGGTCAGTAGTAAGATGCAACAAGGTGAAAGAGAAACAAGCATTCTGTAGCATCTACTGCATGGGGTTTTTTCAGTCCTTCCCTGGGCATATAATTCAAACTCAGAAGTTTTCCTTACCCTCCTTTGCCTGCGGTTGCTGTTTGGGTTTCCTTTTCTGTGTTTAGATCTCTCCAAATCATGTTTTGCACTGTGACTACAACACAGACAGAAAATTATTTTTACTAATTCTTTCATTTAAGAAACAAAAGTTCACATTAACTTAAGTGCTCATTACAACCGAGTTGCTTTTTCCAGCACAAATTCCTAGTAAAATTTCTTTTAATCAGTTCAGACCTGTTTTATTGTTTTGTTGGAAGTCAACTTAATCATGAAAGCATGAAGTTAGTTGCTTTATCTTGTTTTGACTAAAAATATCTCCTTTTAACCTGGAAGGTGGTTGTTGCCATCCTGGCATTGATGTTGTTTTGATTTATTTTACTCCAAAATAGTCTTCTTCATAGTTTGTTGGCACTTTGAGAAGAAAATGTGTTCTCTTCAAAAGCTCTCTCCTTTGTAGCATGCGCTTGCCTGTGTGTAAATCCACAAATGCTCATCTATTCTGGGAATTTGATCTTGGATCAAGTCACTGAACTCTATACCACTGGGTAGGTGGCAACTGGCATAATTATATCCTTTCTAAGTTTCAAATTCATTTGGAAGGGATAGTCTTTTCCATCACCACATATTATTGCGTTACAGGAAAAGAGTTTCTCTGTTCCACCCCAGAGAGGATGGCACTTATATCTAAATCTCATTAACAACTCACCCAGTAAGGTAAGATATTGAACAATAAGTTATCTTTATTCATTTTATGGCTCTCCACCATAATTTTATTTTGTTATGAAGTCAGGGGGAAGAAAAAAAAGTCAAGTAAATCTTACACTTCCCAGTGGAAAAGGAAGCCCTCCAAAAAAGGCTCAGGCCATACAGGTCACAATAGAGGCACACGTATCCAATCAACAACACTACAGAGTCCTTGAGGACGTGTTCAGCAAAGGACATGAGCCAGAAAAAGCAGTACAGTTTGTGCTTTGCAGGCACCTAATGCAGAGCTCTTCTCCCCAGGCTGTAGTGGTTTGCCATGAATTGCCCTTGCCTCATCTGGTGGATCCTTTAAGGGCAGTGGAGAGAAACAGACAGGCACAGACCAAATTTGTTTAAGGCAGATACCTTCAGGAGCCATTGTACTTCAGTAATGCTGCTTTCTTGCAGATGACTAGATGGAGAATTCCACCCATACATCTAGATGTCTAAATGTGGACAGACAAAGCCCATCCAGATGCTACATCAGAGAGGTTCAAATTCAACCAACCAGGCTCAAACAGGAATTAAGTCTTTAAATTTTACAATTAACCTTCGTATTCCTGAACACAATAATCCACAGATTTACTTGTGGAGAGTTCTGGCTTCTGATCAAACTGCGCACCATCAGCCTTACTGAGGCCTGTGTTGAGAATTATTAGGTAACAACACAAATAAGCAAAAGCAGGACTTAGTCTCAAATTAGGTCTTCAAACTAAACTTTTTCAGAAGACTTAAAAGCTTCCATCTATTCCCTTCTGCTCTCTTGGGTGCAGGATAAGCATCCTAAGCCTCAACAGTGGCTACAGCAGAGAATATCTTCAGAGGGTCCTTCAGCACATACAACAACACTGAACAGAGAGCAGCAGTCCTACAGGAACAGAAGTGTTTCTCTAGCGCTGCGAGATGGATTGAGAAGGAGTTTGGGAAACCGAGCGCTTGGAAGCAGAACAAGGGGACTAGGCAGGCTAAAAGCAATGCAGCTATCAAGACACAACTGAAGTAGCACCAGGGATATGCACTAAGCTGATGAAAAGCAATGCAGAAATAGGAACTAAAGCTGCCTGTCAAATGTAGCTAATCAGTAACGTTTGGGTGGAGGCTCTCTAAACAGAAAGTATCTGCTGAAAGAGTGTTTGCATAGCCCAGCGTTGCTGAAATCCCTTTGCGTTAGCTGGGGCAGTTTGGCTCCGAGCTGCACAGGGAGTGCAGGACCATCAATGCTCGCTCCCAGTTTTCTGGCTTGTGAGTTACATTATTTTATCTCTGTAGGTTTTGCTGTTGGTGCGGGTTGGTTCCCCTCCCCACCCCCCGAGATTACAGTTCTGCTCAAAGAGCTGCAACTTGTGAAGGGAAAGCTGGCTGCCCTGGCAGTATTCCCCCAATATACTGTGTGCGAATACTGACTGCACCATGTTTCTCTCACAGCAGCCCCCAGCATGCAATGAAAACATCCAGGTAGTAGAAAAACCACTGTCAGAGCAACAAGCTCCAACTACCCTCTCTATTGCCTGTGAGTGTACTTGAGAAGAACCACGACTGCTGTCTGTGAGTGAATACAAATTTCATGACTGGGTGACCACCTCCTAATTGCCAATTAATTTTTTTTATATTTCTTTGGTGGTTTGGGGGTTTTTCCACCCCCCTTCAGTGGAGCTGACTTTTGAAGCTGGTTCTTTCTGAGCAGCCTGTGCAGAGCTGGTGCCCACTAGGAAGCAATTAGCAAGAATTAGTGCAGGTGCTTCACTTGGCTCCTGTCCACCAGAGTCAGCAGCAGAGCTCTGAGCTCCTCACCCTCCATGCCAACCTGGGAAGACTCCTCTGGCAGGCATGCATAGTGCTGCTCAGCTCCTCTGCACAACACAATTGAGACTTACTCACAGAAAGCACAATTTTTTTTTTGGTCTGGATGTCGGTTTAAAGCCAAGTTTTCATTCTAGTTGCTGTCTCTGCATAATGGACAAGGGTCCTTCAGCTCCCCTAGCCTTGTTGTGACTCATCAGCATCGACCTGAGATGTAGATATAGTCACTGTGTATTTAGCATCTTTGGGAGCCAGAGATGAAAAAGTAACAATTTATACATGTTTCCATTCCATTAATGTAACTTAGTCATGAGATAGACTCACCATGCCAGTAATTCTGAGTTGAATTGGTAAGGGGAACAAAATGATTTGAGAGTTCAGCAGCATCACACCACGTTCAGCATTAATAACTCACATTAACCATTTCCTAATTTATGTGGCTTGAGAGACAGGTGCATATAGAAGGAGCAGCTGAGGCAAAGTGAGGTACAGGGACTTCCAAAGTTCTTTAAGAGATGCATTGAGAAATTAGGCATGAAAAACAAACCTCGTGGCCTATCCTCCAGTAACACCCCCTACACACACTCATTTTCATCTCCTGTTTACTGTTGATGTAAGTAGAAATGGTTTACTCAAAAAAACCCTCAACTCTCTTCTAAGTGCAAGAACTGGAGAACTCACGGTTGAGGAGTTGAACTTCATGAGAGGAGAGGGACTGAATTAATCCTATGTATTTATGTGGTGCCTTGCAGCTATGACTGAGGTCCCTAGGGTTTACCAATACTAGAGATACCACAATCAATACATCGATTCTAATATCTGATTCTTCAAAACATTACTGTGTGGAAACTAAGGATCCCATCCATACACTTTCCATATTCCTTGAAATGTTAACTGATACATGAAGTACAACTTGTGTCTTATTTTCCACATTTGTTTCCTAAAGATAAGTATTGATTCATGTTATAAGAAAAAGTATCCTTGTGGCTACCCTAGGAATTACACAAAGGATGTTCTTAAACGCAGCTGGTACAAAATAACACAGGGGTTGGCCATACAGAATCCTTGGTTGTCAGCAAGTCCAGGAAGATAAACTAAGCAGGGCCAGTTGAGATCCTGACATACTGGTGGGCTAGAAGAGCATGTTGGATGAAGTGATAGCAAGAGCAGCAGCAAACCTCAGATGTCCTGGCAAACTGATGGAGAAATGCAGCTGCTGAAGCAGAGGCAGTCTCTGTCACTTGCACATGCAACAGTCCAGATTTGTCCCCCTCCTACCTCTGCATCACCATTCTTTGAGACTCATGCTGGCTGAAATAAATCCCAGCCACTGGCAAAATACAAACATGAATTAGAATTTGTGCAAGAACTACCTTAACTGTGACCTCAAGTTCCCAACACACAGAATTTCATCAGCACACAGAATTGGGTGATGCAATAGGCAATTCTCTGTTCTCACCCTTATTCCCTAGCTGTATGTAAGCTACAGAATAGTTTCATTAAAGCAATGGATATATCAGAAACCACTGGCACAGAAGAACTATAGTCCCATACAGCATAATTGAGGAAACAAGAAAAACAGCAAGCTGTCCTTCATAAATATTTTTAAATTAAATTGTAGAAAAGTCTGACTTACACTCATTTTCTGAACTTTAAAGATGACTATTTCTATCTCTACACCTACATATGTTCCCACACAAAATACTGTACTAATTTACAGTAAAAGAACACAGAGAACACATATCTTGATTGAGACTCATACGTTAAAACACAATAGAAATAGCAATATTCAGAGAAAGTGCAGAGTAGAAGGATATATTAGGAAGAAAGGAATAAATTCACAAAACTCCTCAAAAGCTGGTGCTGTGAGGAGAGCTTCAGCTCTGCTCTTGCAGCTAGAAAGGGCAACATAGAAGAGACATGTCCCCTGATATGGCCAAGCCTTGGTTAACATAAATCAGAAATAAGACTGATACGTGAGCATAAATTTCACATATGGACTTATATGTGATTGTCTTGATTTTAAGTATTATATAATGCAGAAAGAGCAAGTCATAAATATTAAGCAGACATTTCCCATTCTTTCAGTATGTTTTGTTATGATACAGGACCCACAGCTCTAGACAAGTTTATGTTTGGGTTACTAGTTGCATCTTTAGTTTTTTGGATAGTAAATTCAAGATTCAACAATATGTTTAGCTACAAATAGGACTATAAAATTTTTTTTAATGTAACTGCACAGTTTCATCCCAATTTACACACGTAGAGCCTGTAAAGAAGCTACTAGGAGTTCTTCCACTAACATTAGCTACACTACTCCCTCCAGCTAAACCCCCAGACAGAAATCCCCAGGACACTACAACTTGGTCTCCCCACTTCCTCATTTCTTTGGACAGTCATGAGATTTTTACCTCTGTTCTTCCCAGATCTGCCATAGACAGACTGGAAAGCTGTCAAAAAAGTCACCTCACTAAGAAATACTTCCATTTCTCAAATTATAAAATGCAACTAATATTTCCTTCACATGCTGCTATCCAATATGGAAAAACACAATAATAAACCCCCCAAAAGTTGTTACAGTCAGGAAAAACTTTCCACCAAGAGGTGTTACCAAAGAAACCCCAAACCTCAAAAACCCCTAAACCAAACAAGCCAACCAGAAACTTACCTGCTACACCTCACCTGCTACACCTATCCAATATTCACACCCTCAGAGTTAACCTGGTTCCAGGAAGAA
>VXBZ01010052.1:64333-96538 GCA_013399135.1 Heliornis fulica | reverse complement strand
CACCACCACCACCACCACCACCACCACCAAAAAAAAAACCAAACAAGGCAGTAACTTTGGGTTCTACCACAAGGTCAAAACCACCCTTTCCACATTACTCCAAATGCTGACTTAATATAAGTTCACTCTCCTAATCTAAATACATTCAGGACAACAAGACAGTTCAGGCCTAGCATGCTTTTATACTCGACCAGTAACTCTCAGTGCTCCTACAGCTGGTAGAAAGCTAGAATGAGATACTCTGGCTAAGGTGGGGAGGGCAAGGTCAAGTGCTCACAGCTGCTCTGGATCATGGTGATACTGCAGGTGGGAAAGTTGGGCACAGTATTAATTGCTTTAAGGTGATGACCCAATACCTTGCCTCCTATAACCTGTACAGGCTACACCTGGTTTCATATCCCCCATATAACAGAGGCCAGCGTTAAGCTCTGTTGCACAAGACACTTAAGATATTCCTTTGACCTGCTGATGGGGATTGTACCAGTTTGAGTGTGGCCTTGTTATATACACTGGCACTGAATGAAACCAGGATTACATGGATCATCCTGTCTGATTTGCTGCAGGTTCTTCCAAGCAGTGATTTCCTCCAGCCCCCACCGCACAGGAGTTTTCGGGTTGGGAAACTCAGCTGTATCATGTAGTCACCGACTGAACTAGAAAAGAAGCAAAAATCTAATTAAATTTCCTGCAGGCTTCAGGACTGCCTGCCTCTGCTCCCTGTAAAATTGCCTTCTGTGTAGCCATCTAGTGGAAGGCAATCGAAATGTTTCCATTTAGGGAAAAACTGGGTTGGTTATTCCAGGCACTTGAGAGACCTCGGTACAAGTGTCCAGTAAATGGAAAGGGACAGCCACCTCACTGAAAGCGAGTCAACAACAGTCAGAAACCTACTTTTCTTCTTACCATCAGCGCAGCCACAGGTGACCCCAACAGACTAAAGTTCTGCTGGGGCTGTGAGGGGGTGGTGCTGCTCCATTCCATAAAATACCCAAGGAGGGGGGAGGGGAGTGTGGAAATTCCTACTCTTATATAAGTGTGAAGCACTATGCCAACTTAATAAAGAAACCCTGAGGGATAAATAGGACTTTTTTTTCAGATACTGTAGTGACCAAGTGAAGAGGCAACAGAGACTCAGGCTGCACTAATTACTAGGCAAATAGCTCTTTATTTTCCATGTATTAATAAAAAGAGAATGTAGAACTTCACTAACTGTCCTTCCTACCTGGCTCCTTCTCACCTCCGATACATTTTAAATGCCAGCTTGGTTCACAAGAAACCAGTCTCTCTGAGAGACTGGGAGAGGCTTTAGTGAAGAGGAGCAGTGATAACTGAATGTTAACGCTGCTCCTGACTTCCAGTTGCTTTCTGAACTAGAGGAACTTCCAGCCATATGCCTCCCTCAGCTTCTCCACCTGTAAAAAAAGTGGCAGAGTGAGAATACCACCCAAAAACAAAAAACAAACCCACATTGGGATTGTTTTTTGCTGCATGGTTGGTTTCATCATCATGGAGGTTCCATCCCTGAAGATGTTCAAGGCCAGGCTTGATGGAGCTCAGAACAACCTGATCTAGTGAAGATATCCCTGCTTACTGCAGGGGGGGTTGGACTAGATGACATTTAAAGGTCCTTTCCAACCCAACCCATTCTATGATTCTATTCTACAATATAAGTTTTGATACTAACAGCAGAGCAGTGTCCAGCTGAAATACTTTCTCCATAAGATGAATAATCTAATGAATAATCATCTCTGGGTGGTTTTACCTAATTGTGAATTAGGTAAACGCTGTGAACTCCTAATGATTTTGCATCTGGCTCTGGGTGGTGCCAATGCATTGATGACAAGAGAATCTGGTTTAACATTTGCAAAGCATTTTAAGGATGAAAGACACCAATAAGCTGTAAACTGAGCATTATTGGAGCTATACAGAGGTGAACTGCAAAGGTGAAATTACTAACATTGCCAGTATTTTCAGATCATAACGTTGGATAAAAACACACCTCTGATTCCTCATTTCAAAAAGTATCTTTCTGATGGATGCCAATTGAGCAAGCCAACAATTTTATAGAAGAAATGTGTATGAAGGTTTCAGATGGAGAAGCAGGAGGATCTTACTGAGTTAGACTGCTTTATTTGGAGTTGCCTCTTACTCCACAAAAAACTGAGATAACTGGATGGACTTAGGTTGTCTGAAGGGCAAGTTCTTATCTAGGTTAAGTTAGAACTGTAGAATACGTCCTTAGATGGTTGGGTTTTATTTATAAATTGAGCTCTTTTTTGCCTCCAAGATAGTGTCGTAATAGAAACAAACAATTCCAGACTCCAAGTTATTCTGTTCTGAGTTACACTTTTGGTTGCATTTTTCCTAGAAACACAAAAGTCTCATTTTTTATTTTCCTGAATTCCTGGGGTTTACTTGCACAACTCCCATTAATATTGATGGGAGTTAGATATCTTAAAAATCCCAATGCACACAAAAAAGAATAGACTCCTAAGTGAATGTCTATTATAAAATGACAAAGAGCTGTAGTCTTTGCAAAAGCTTACAAAGAATATTCTTCTGTTTAATGCTCTAATAAGTGTCCTATTATCCATTTAGTTCAATTACACTGAATGAGTCTGGTTTTTCCAAAGCCTTTCACTTTGTCACAGTGAGTACAGGGAAGCTGACAAGAAAGATAAGCCACTGCTAGCTCTTGGGTAGCTACACTGATCTCTCACTATACCTCAGCGAGAAGCAGGAGCCACTCCTTAGTAGAAAGGAAACAGGCATGACAATGGCCCCCAGTAGAGCCCTCGAGGTACAAATCTGACAATGATCCCATTGTAAACCTTGTATCATCAAAATTTTTTTATTCTCATCCATTACCCAATCTTTAGGGGCTCAGACTTGGAAAACAAGGAGGCAATGACTCCCTTCTGAACTGCTCTGAAGAATATAAGACCACACGGAACAATTTAAGCCAAGAACTACAGAGGGTTTGATATGCTGCTTAATTCTCAGAAATTGGTTTTGTTGTTTTCCAGAACAGCGACTTTGTCCTTTAAGAGACACACATTTTCTCTTTAGGAGAAGCCCTCCACGGTGCCACAGAATGGGACACAAATACACAATGCTTTCAAGTGAAGAAAGTATACACAATATCTCAATTGTCTGTGACACCATCATGAGTTAGTTATTCTTATCAAAGAGGTCAGGTTTTAAGATAATGGATGCAAAATAATGACAGACTTCAAAGACATTTCATAGTGTTTTAGCATATATTTACATGTGGAGTGTATATGCAGACTTCAGCTTTATCCCACATCATCTTTTACATTTCATGTTTTAGCAATTCATCCAACATGCTGAAGCCTAGTATCAGAAATCTTACATATGTAAAGATATATACAGATACATATTCAGTAAATAGTTTCTCAGGAACTCATACTGGAACACGTATGTACATAATGGAGTGTCATTGCTCCACAGAAGCCTCCATAATATATTGGGTAATAACACATTTTAAAAATTGGCTTCTATTTTTCTTTATGGTGTTTATGAGGTATACCATAACTTGAGAGGCATTTCAGTATATCTCGCAAACCATAAGCAATTGAAAAATTATATTGGTAAACATGCACATATATAAAAATATGTCCATACGCATACATATATATACACTTATATACCCTGCTACAGTTATTTGAATCTATTGCAGGAATCTGACAGATTCCTTTTCTTTGTGTCATTCTTCATTGGGGTCCTGTCTAACCATTGCTTATTTCCATTGTCATGGTTTCAGGGCTGAACACCACGCAGCCACTCTCTCTCAAATGCTGTAGGTGAAAAGATAGAAAGGAAAACCAACAAAGAAAAACAGACCTCACAGCTTGGGATAAGGATAATTTACTGGGACAGTAGAGAGATAAATAGGATAGGACTTTATAATAAAATACATAAAAATGGTTATACAGGGTACAATCTCTCACCGAACTGCACACCCCAGGCCTTACAGCTAAGAGCTGGCCCAGAACCAGATCGCCCCCAAAACTGCATGTCCTGAAGCTGTGTCCCCCCTCCTCCACCGACCTCCCTTTATACAGAGCATGACGTGATTGGCATGGAATACTCTCTGTGGCTGGTTTGGGTCACCTGTCCTGGCCGTGTCCACTCCCAGCTTCCTGGGCACCCTCCGCCTTCTTGTTATGAAGAACTGAGAAGTCCTTGACTGCTTGGCAACAAAACTAGAAACATGGGGGTGTTATCAGTGTTGGTCTCATCCTAACTCCCAAACACGGCATTCCACCGGCTACTAGAACAAAAATTAACTCTATCTGAGCTGAAACCAGGACACTATCTACCAAAACTTTGTAAGTTGTTTAAACAGAAACAGCTAAGTAATACCAACACACACCAATTTTATACTGGCTTAAATATTTCAGTTGGAAGGGGGCTTCCACCAGTGTATTCCCAGGCTATTGCCCCTACTACAGATACAGTTACACTGACACCTTCATGTCTTCTGCCAGTCACTACTGTCCTACCCCAATGAATAATCCTTATTTGGAGAGATAGAACTATTGTAATATACATTCATATTAAATAAAATCAATAAGTCAAAACTAAAACAACTTCTGTATGGAGATATTCTAAGTGTCCGGGTTTCTTTTGCCCGTTACATGAGGCTTGAGCTGTCCATGTGTTTTCATGTCTCCTTGCTCCTGGCACACACTCCAGCCTGCAGCGCGTACATATGGTCCTTCTTGTTTTTGTTTTTCCCTCATGAGAAGAGCTCAACATTCTCGTCTACTTTATGGCACCAGCATGTGAAGTAGATAAATAGACTGGTCTTCAGCTTTTTTCTCAAAGAAAAGCAAGGATTTCTCTCATACTGATCCAATTCAGCATGAGCATGTGGAGATGTAGGTGTAATGTCTCTGACACGGTGAAATTCTGTCCCTGCTTGGGCTCTTCAGAGCAAGTTGGAGGACCTGAAAATGACAGAAGCCTGACTCTGTTCTCACAAAATTACAGATTTAGTATCTTTGCCCATAGCCAGCCAGGATATTTGACAGCAGATATTTGACTAGCAGAAACAGTCAAACCACAGATACTTCTGAATCCACTTTCTTGTACATGTTGGTCTGATACTACAAAATCACCAAATGGGTCATTTTTAGTGCACTGAAGGAGAAGTCACAAAGGTGTTGATGTGAGCTATGGAGACTCAGAACTGAAGGTCTGCTCCTCAAAATTCTATTAAACAACAACCCAAAATTTCTAACGAGGTGCTCAAAAGACCCAGGAAAGTGTCTTGGTTAGTTTAAAGAGGTGGCTTTGTCAGGTGGTAATACAAATTTCAAATGTGTGACGAAGTATGTAAAGTTCATCAACAGTTGACATTGCACTTGAACAACAGGAAGAGCTTTCTAGATTTTTATTGTCTATTGATGTCAATTTTCATTCCCATTCATAGAGAACTGAAGAGTGAATGTGACCAAACCATTCTCTCTGAGATTACACAAAACACATCTTTTTTTCAGTAAACTCAAGATGTAATTATTTATGGCCTCGGTGATCTCAGCTCTTTATTGCCTTTAAATATTTTTTCAGTATACCTTCAGTGATTCAGACCAACTCTTGTCTTTATGCATAAGAGAATAATCTAACAGCTAGAGTCTCAAAGTTTAAACTTTTTAAAGTAAAGGAGTTTATCAGCTCCTATTAGTTTATCAACTAAAATAGCGTACAGGAGTATATCAAGATTGAGACAGAAATAAAAAAGTAATACTGCCAAAACCATCAGAATAATTTCAATATCATCCCAAGTTTGTATAGCTATATCTTACTTTAAAGGAAATCTGTATAGGAAAGTTGTGTCAGGAGGACACTTTTATGAAATAAAAAAATTGCTGCTCAGGAGATTTGACTCAGCAAATACTGAAATCAATGCAAAGACTACCGCTGTCAGCAGTGGGCATCAGTTTGATCTGAAAATTAATTGCTTGCTCACTTTTGTATATTTAAGTTTGTCCTTCCCAACACTGGCCATGTCAAAATCCTGATTTTTAGAATAAATATATCTGCCCAGCTTTGTAGTAATTTCTTTTTTTCACTATCTACTATAAGGGAATGATACCGTGTTATATTTTCATAATGCTTCTAGCTGCTATAAGGAATGAAATAGGGCTTAATATACTGTCTATCAATAAAATCAAAAGACTGAGTGCCCACTGGTCTCACCGGCCTGGACAAGCATGATCAAGTAATAATTAACATTGGTTAGGATTGGATTTATGTTTTTTATATTTGTATTATTTACACACATGTTTGGATGAAAACTTTGAATTTGCTTTTCTTTTTCTCATCATTTCCAGGAATGACTGTACTAGTAGCATTTGTTAGCGGCGAGTTCTGAGAAAATAGCATGAGTATTTTAGGAACATGTACTGAAATCAGGATTCATTTTGTTCCCTTGCAATCTCATTTCCTTCCACTTTTCTGTACAAGTTTCAATAGTCCAGTAAGAGAGCAAAAATAATGCAGCACTGACCTGGGCTTCCTAATACACATCACAGAAAGCAATCAAGGATGCCACTAAAACAAGCAACTTTCAAGTGACCCTTGATTTGTCATGAGTTTGAAAAAATGAGTCACACAATTTTGGTTAACAAACAAACAAACCCACCACAACATACTTCTTGAACAAAATCCTGACAGACTAAAGGGAAATGACCTGCCAGAAGTGTTTTTCAAAGCTCTAGTTAACGTGGGTTTAGATGCAGGCAAAACTGCTTTGATAAAACCGCAATTCGTTTCCCAGCATAACTTCAGAATCGTTATTTGATGAAAGAAAAAGAGATCCAGAAATTAAATTCCGGATCACAATTTGGACTGAAATTAAAAACAAACAAACAGGAATTGGGGAAAGTTTATAGAAATAGATGTAATGTGTTTAGAAATAGATTTAATGATTTAACACCCCTGATACTCCATGCCAATTTTTCAGGAGGCTTTAGAGGACAGATAGAAGTAAAGGCTTGCTCATACCGAGTCTCTGAGCAAATGCAATGCCAGACTCAATTTGCTGTTCCTTAAGAGACGTTTTAAATAACTGCAAAAGGCAAATTTAACTACGGTTACACCAGGGATGAACTCAGCCCATTGTTTTCTTTCCTGGAGGCTACGACATTGAGTAATTATTAGAACGTTCCTTATTGTCAGCGTTTGAAGGGAATAAATGACTAGGTACAAGTGTTTACCTGAGCACCATTTATTCATCAGTTGGCTTCCAAATAGTGTTTGGCAGAAGACCACTTCCAGTTTTCAGAATGCCGCTGAACACTAGGTACTTGGCAAATACCTACATACAAGTGTCGTCTGGCTACATCTATGGAGCCTGTAGGTCTCACAGCACTGCAAAAATATTTTGAATAGGGTTTTCAAGCTTGTACTTGGCAGGGTCAGGATTGTATCTAAGATTTCACAGGATTTAGAGCTTTGACATTGAAACTAATGGTGGCTATAGCCAAATAATACCTGCAGTTCCGGCCTCATGAAAATTTGATGTGTAGTCAGTGCACAGGTTGAGAGACTGTATAAACTTTATGGGCTATTTAAGAATTTCTGGCTGAATGGAGGTGCTTGGACAGCCTCTGGAAGGTGCCTCGCAGCTGAGGATTCAGGCTGTCCAACAGAATCCAGCAAGCCATCATCTCTAGATTGTTACCCTTATTCTAGAACAGTGAATGGTAAAAAAATGAGGCAATGCAAATGGCTTTTTACCTTTAGGGTATCAATAACATGTCCACTCCATTTTTCCTTCCTCCTCGGTGTCGCCTCCTTAATTCCATCATAGTACAAACAAATTCCATTTTAAATACTGTGGGCAGGAGCTCCCCTCAGTAACACCTGCTGCCAATAGGACATTGAATCCCACCTCCCTGCCCTAGGATCTGCTAAAGTTCTTGCTGCCATTTGTACCTACTTCCAATTTTTCAGTTTGCACATGGATGATCCACCCTAAATCCAGGAACACCTAATTCCATACACTGTTGCTGTACTCCTGGAAGTTTTGCCCTCTGTCCTCTTGTTCTGTAAGCCCTCTGACATTCCCTTTAAAAATGCAACCAAATAGGGCTAGCATAAAAGATGTGGCTGTAATGCTAAGAAAGACACCATCTTGCTCCATGTTCGTCTTCCCTGAAGAAGAAGAAAAAAAAAAAAAAAAGTCAAATTCTACTGCTTCTCCTGTAGCACACTCATGTGGGCCTGAATTTTGGCCCTCTGTCAGGGAGAGATGTAAAAATTCTCATATCATTTTTGCCTCCTTGGAGGGTAAAGGTTCAAAGAAGTCTCTCTGGTGTGAAAGGTTGATTTGCCACAGTCACCGATACATCACCATATGCAAGCACCCCAAAAAACCCACGTAGCACCCACTCTGCTGTGTCAAGGGGGCCTTCAGTAAGTATCTGCCTAGAGCCAGAAAAACCTTGATGTCTGGGACAATGTGCTACAAGCATAATTTCACCCTGAGCTTATAGCACTCCTTTCCACCATCTCACCAAAAGGACAAAAAGGGTCTCCTTCATGCATTGCTGCGTGTCTTCTTGAAGTAGGTGTTTTGTATTTGAAAGATTAGCCCACCTCCTGTATGCTATGGGATAGGAGTGGCCATGGGAGGTACTCATTAGAGATAATCACTCCACCCAAGTGCTAACTGCACAAATTGATCTGCACTAAATATCTCGCCGTGCTCTGAAAGAAGTTGAACCTCTCTTTAATGAAGTAACATGGTTATCAGTACACAGTGTTATGAAAAAAAGTGGTAATAGAAAATAAAATTAATTACAGTAATAGGATACTTAAATCATTCTTTCTACATCTGTTGCCAGAGCAGTTGTGGGAAAAGCTACAGAAAATGACTGTTCTTCTTTGACCAGTGGGTTTGCTTTTTTTGGTTAATTAATGAAATTAAGTTTACTTGGGAATATCCTGCCATGTTTGAGGGAAGACCTGATTTCATAAGGGCAGTCATAGTACAGTTATACACAGGATATGACGTGAAAGACTCTGGGCTTGATTTTCAAATGGGAAACAACTTTCCTCTGTTAAAAGCCAATGTAATGTAACCCATAAACTGCACACTTTCTCACACAGGTGGAGAACTCAGCTGTGAGCTAGGCTGTGGGTACTTTCTATCGAAGAAGTACCCAGAAAACAGGCAAATGGAAAATCTTGTCTTTAAACCTTACAGGACAGGACAAACAGAAAGAAAGGAGCATTTAATACATGTCATGTCAAAGTTATATTATTGCTTAGTCTCTGTATAGTATACAGATGGCCATATGATTACATATTTACAGTAGAAAAATGATCACTACCATTCAGCTGATGAAAAGGCCAGGACCCCATAGAATACCACGTGTATTGGACACAAAGCTAGCCAAAAGCCAGCAGGAGTACCCACAATATATTTAGCACATGATGAAGACAGAAGCTTGAGCCTGTCAATTTGCAGTTTTGGCCTCTAAGATGATGACTGAAAAGGTGTGATCACATCATTTGTTCTCAACTCCAGAACCAAGTCCTGGGTCCATTCTCCTTAATCCACTAGATCTGTTACTCCACGAGCAAAATTAAATAATTATTTTCCTTCCAGTCATGTAGCTCAGTGGTGGTACAGTAGGACACATAAAAAAATCTAGCAACCTCAGAATTTATTCTTGCATTTGGACTAGTGAAATTTGCATTGGTAGGGAACATATTCCCTACACAAACCCCCCCGTGGCTTTCAAACCTGTCTGTGGACTGATGAGGCACTCTGCCAATGACTTTGAAAATTTCACATTTGCTGCAAAAATATAACTTTTTGAGCAGTTTATGATGGGATATTTCCTTAAGGGGAAAAAAATATCATAAATAGCTTTCTGGAAGAAACACCTTGCCTTGAGACAGGGTGTTTATCAAAACATAATGGAACCTCTGAGTAGTCCTTTTTTCACTGGCTCTCAGCTACATGTTAACAGAGTAAGAAGCAGATTAGACAATAACCTTGGAAATTTGCATAAGCTGCAAAGGACATAAAGTTAATTTTCAGATATTGGTTATTGTGATACTGCATTATATGTGGCAATCAGACTTTTCAACATATGTGTATGTTCTTTTAATTAATGCCTGGATAGAAAGCTGAGAAACTATTCAACACCTTTAAATAAGCAGCCCCCTGGTAGAAAAAGTGGAGGATCGATGAAAGTTCTGTGCACTTACCTTAGAAGGCACTGCTTTTAAGACACAAACACATTTCTTTTCCAGAAGTGGTAGGTCTGATGACTAAATTATTATCATTCACTCCTATTCTAACTCCGGTTTATTCCTCTCCACATTGCTTCATCAGTTTTCTAGGTTATTGCCACTTCAACGTTCTTGCGACTGCACGCTGGCCCAGGCCTGGAGAAAGATCTGAAAATAAATACTAGGGAGAAAGTAGTAACTACTGGAATAAGATCAAGCCCTGATGTTGCAGTAATATATGTAAGATTCCACCCTACGACAGACTACGAGCAATGTTAACACAACCAGTTTTACCAATCTGGGAGCAAAGTGATCCAAAAGAATGGTAACAGTTAAAAAATGAAGAGACACTAAAATAAACCCCCAAAGAAATTCAGTGGAGAATAAAGTGCATCGATTTTACAGTCGGATCTGAAGAAGCAAAACTTCTGTGGCTCAGTACCACAGGGCAAAGGCCTTAGGGTAAGAAAGACAGACATGCAGCTCTTTTATTGTGTTGAAACGCCTTTCTCTTGTGTTCTGTTCTCTTCCAGCTATAAAGATTAAACATGTTGGTTTCAAGAAGCGATTGGGCACTTGAGCACAAACTCTGGAGGTTTTCTGATGTGCAGGATGCTCAGCTCGGAGAGGAAGAGAATCAGCGGGCTCTACATTTAACACCCAAACTCCTGGCCTCCTCACTACAGGGGTGTGTGGGGACAGCAGTGTTAAACAAAATGAAAGGGTTTGCCTTCAAAATATTGACTAGATATTTCAGCTATGGTTCGATACATACAAACCACAACCCCCAGCAGTAATGTTCCCTTTTGAGTCATATTAAAATCTCCTTTAATCTTCAGAAATACACAGACCATTCAAAGCATTTGGAATCTCAAGTGCATTGTACACATTATTTTTCTCAGCAGGCTTAGTAAAGTTGCCAGGCACTTTATGCAGGGATGACTGACCAAACTCAGGTGACCACGGTGCATCGGCTCTTGGAGACCTCTTCCTGCTTGTGCCACAAAATGCAGCTGGCCATAGAAAATGCAGCTTTCTGGCACAACTGGTGGGTTGGTCAGCCATATGCATCAGCTACTAATGTATAGATTACCATTCTCTTCAGGTAAAAAGCAGCATCAAGAGTCCTTTAGAAATAAGAATATTACAGGACTGATGTAGTCATGTTAATAAATGGACAATACTGCTAAGAAGAGGCTTTTTATTAAAGCCTATTATTTGGTTTAGTGAAAATAATAGCTTAACTGCTGCTCAGTCTGTTTCCCCCCTGAAGAGCATATTATTTCAAGTATTTCTAGATGTGAAATGAGGGCTTTATTATCTTGGATTTTGAAAAATAAAATAAAAGATGAGGACAAATCATAATGTTTCCTGACTTTTTTCTATACTTGAATCACAAGGACTTAAAAATATCCTGTACAATAGCTTTGAGTACCATTTTCTCAGAATATTTGATTCTGACAAAAGCAAAATACAGTTTCAAGTACTTCAGACATTAAATGTAGTCCTCTTAAATGTTGATCCTCTTAGAGTCCTCGTTTTAACATTTATTTCAAAGTTATTTTGCAAAAAAGGAAGATGTTTTTTCAAAGAACTCTGAAGTTTATAATTTGTCTTGTTTCTGACACTCATTAATTATACACACTCTAATGAATCTTCAACTATATCAGCTATGAGAAGGACATCTCTCCTCTCTTGAGGAGAGGCAATGGAATCACATTGTATCTACAGTGCAGCAAAAGTGGTCTCGTTGCTGTAGACAATGTGTAGAGAAAAGGTGACAGATTTTGCAGCCTTGCAGCTGACCTTATCTTAATTATCTCTAATTGAGATGAAGTCTACTCACAGTGTAGCTCCCATTTATTAAGATAAGAACACAAATGCAAAGGCTGTAAACTAAGCAAAGCAGACATAGCATCAGGCTATGTGCTAATTCATCTTCCTCCTCCCGCCCCAGTCTTCAACCAGAATAGGGCTTTTAGCACAAGCGACAGGAAAGAGGGTGTTGACAGAGCAGAATGAAATGCACATGCACACTGAGATCCTACATTAGGGTGTGATGAGATAAAAGGGTCTTTATATCATGAAGACTGCTGAGGGAAATGGAGAGAAAGACCTGTACATGCAACCTACTTGTCTGAGTATGGCTGGCCACAATCAAAGGGCATAGACCACACAAGTATAATCATGATGAGCTCCACAAAGTCTAGAAGGATGTTGCAGCCCTTGAACAATAGTGGAAGAAAGAGACTTCTATTTCTAGACTTTCACAGCCCTACTAGGATCACTTTCTCACCCTTTCTTCTCCACAGCCCAAGGCTGATATACTTCCATTATTACCACCGACCCACGACCACAGAAATTACCTTTGTGCTGTCAGCAATGGGATCACGCAAGCTACTTTGTCCCTCACCCTGAGGGAGGCTGAACTTCATTTTTCCTGTACTGCTCAGAAACATTGCTGCTTACCTGTGTAGCAAAATTCTTCCTCAAATGCTTGCCATTGAGAAGACAGACATTTCAGATAGGTTCTGTAAGCAACTGCCATGAAGAAGTCTTCAACAATGAGAGAAGTGGTCACTGTTCACTTACACGTAGGCTATGAAAGGCAAAGTTAAAAATCAAAACCAGCCAGCAGTTCAGTGTATAAAATAACCACCAAATTATTATTTGAATAAAATAGGAGATTTATGAGAGACCCACAAACCATACCCATACATCTGTACTCAACAGGACCCTTCCTGTAAGGAGGAGCTACTCACACAAAGCATGCAAGATCAGTGTTCACCTACCTAATTAATAAGCATGTAGCTCACTGCAGAAAATGCCATCAGGAAAAATGGGACAGTGGAAGGTTGTGATGCTTCAAGACTATATTGCTGGTGACAAAAAAAAAAAAAAAAGCCTTATATAGGGCTGCTATACAGCTACATCCAGTATACAAAAAAGATGAATGCTTAGATGCATTTAAAACTAAAATACATTCAGAACTCCACCAGGGCCGAGTATTGTTATCATTCATGTTTTCTACTCACAATACAATGTATGCATATTTCTTGTAGACAAGGCCTGGGGGAAGAGAGAATTCAAATGAGATATGCCATAGTTTGGCTGTCTGAGTCAGCCTGATTAGACTTTCATATATTCAGGAAGATTTATAAATGGATTGTGTGCCTTTATTTTGAAAACATCCTTGTCTACATGACAATCAGCAAATCCAAAACTGCTGCCCTTTCAAGGACACTTGTCCTGAGCACAGAAAGGTGCAAAAACTATTGATAATGCAGTTCAAAATGTTTCCAACTTCCCTAAAGGAGGAAAAGAAAGGCAGTCTGGGGCTTTTGAAGAACCACAGTTAAATATGAAACATTTTTTCTGTTGGCTTTGAAAATTGATCCAGTTATAAATAGATAACCACAACCCAACATTCACCTTTGCAACTTCTCCTGAACCTCCCTCGCAGCACTCTATCTGTATTCTGCACACAACATAGCTCCAAGTCTTTCTGTAGCCTTCACGCTTCATGTAACTTTACATCCCTTTCACACACAGCCACGACAAACTCTAGGACCTTTAGGTCCATCCTCAAGAGCAACAGTGGGGCAGGTGCAGACCTCAGTACAAGGCAAGGAGGAAAGACCCTTGACCAACCATGTTTGCTGCTGCCCTCTCGCATCTTAGGAGCGTGGCATCAGCACGTGCCTCAAGCCTCTGGGCTGCTGTCGAGCTCCTTTTCCTCTCAAGGCAATAGTCCAAACTCGTCCTCTTACTGATTGTGGAGTTGCAGCCACAGAGGTTCGCCCTGGTGACGAGCTTTCTTGCTGAGTCACTTATTTCTTGCCTCATTATAATCTTCCCAAATCCTGTCAAAAGAGGCGCTGCTTTGCTCTCGCTTTTCTTAATCACATCGGGTCTTTTGCCCCTTCTTGACTCAGTGCCCGGTCTCGGCACTTGAGACGTGCACTTCATGCTCCATGCCTTGGCACTGAAAGGTGCCACACAGCAGGACAACGCGCTGGCTGCTGGGGGCAGAGGGTTTCCTGTCAGGGAGCAGGGACAGCTGGAGAGGGGAGACAGGGACAGCCCCAGCCACAGAGACAGGACAGGACCTTGGCAGAGCTACAGACCTGCACTATTGTAGGATTGCTGAGGCAGGGACTGACAGCCCTGGGCTGGGGCGAAATAGGGTTGGGGTCATCGGCAGGGGGGGGAGGGGGTCCTAGGTGAGGCTGGACAGGGGCACAAAGGTCTATTATCACCCCCAGGGCCCTGATATTGCCTCTCTGACAGCTTGTTTGTACTGTCCAGGTCACTGGGACACAGCAAGCCCAGCAGTATGCTGTGACAGGCTGCAATATTAGAATAGTATTTCAGCTGCTTTTATATGCAAATATACCTTACAACTCTGCTCCTAAGTGAGATACATCCCCAGAATCCTGTGTACTCTAGTAACATCCTCAAGAAATGTTTCTTTCAAAATTATCATGTTATAGCATACACAGTTGGTCAAATTTTCCTTCTTTTGAAATCAGCAATACCTAGACTGAAAGTATGATCTTTTCAACTTTGATTCATATTAACTTTTTCAGGAAAATAAAACCCAAACAACAACCCAACAACCAACAAAAAAAAAAAAAAAAGAAAAAAGAGTTGGTTGATGAAAAAGCTATTTTATCCCTCGTGGTTTGACCACTGTCCATGTGATCTAAGATAGCTCTTACAAATGTCTTCAAGAATCTGCCCTACAGTAAAGCACTGAGATCAGCGTGCAGAACAGGCACGACCCAGCCAACCCAAACCAGGGCGTGCTGCTCGCCCACAGGGCCATACCATGATCTGCGTTGCACCTACCAAAGCAATTTGCACATAACCCTCTCCAACTTCTCCAGCTGTAATTTATGGATTCATAAAGTCCTATAGTACCTACCCAGGGTTGCCACTAAACAAAAACAGCTTAAATTTAGAGCTTTATTCGGGAATATGTGCTGCTATTCCCTTGAGCTGGCAGAATTGTTTCTGCAGCCAGGTGGTGAACCTGATCAGGAAATTCATCTAAGTGGAAACCATCCTGGCAAAGAAATTAGTCAGTACTAATCCAAACCAGTTCAAATGCAACCTCAGCTGTAGAGAGCATCTGCCAACACAGAGGAAACAACAGCTTGAACTCGGGATGAGTAGTAGGACTACTTTTTCTTTTTCTGGCAGTGGTACCAGCTTAAGTGCTTATAAAACGATGGTCTGTCTTATTCAACAAGACTTGTAAAGTTAGATGCAGGCAGAAAAGTTGTTAAGTGCCTCTATGCAATAAGCTCCCAGAAGGGAAGTACATCAGAGAAAGATCAGGATGAGTGATCTCTCCTCATTATTTTATGATCTATACTTTTTTGTGGGTGGTTTTGGTTTTTAATAGAAGGACAACATTTCAGTTTTCTACCTAATGATCTAAATGAAGCAACAGTGGGCTTAAATCATTGAAGAGACTGAGGAGGTTGAAGAGACTATAGGGAAAACTGGTGTTACAGAGAGTAACACCGATAATGTGTAACCTCTGCATAAGCTAGACACTTCTTTTTTGAACTGCTGTTTTAACCTCCTTGCCTCAACTTGAAAGAAGCAAGAACAGAAAATTACAATATTTGTTGATAACACCACTAAACCATTAGCAACAAGGACACACTTTTCTTTCCCATCAATTTTGAAAACATTGCTAATGCTCCTTTCCACTTTCCCCTCACCCCATCTCCTTAAAAACTCACCTGTCAGCTATATTTGAAAACACTTAAGCAAAACTATTTAGGTTTGGTTTTTGTTGGGGTTTTTTTGCAGACAATCGGAGAACCAAATCAACTCACCGTATTATCAAGAAGATTCTTTTCACCAACTTTTTATCAATTACTTCATTTAAAGGAGCATTATGGCTACTGGCAAGATCCTCAAATATAAATGAGAAGTGTTTAGAACAATGAGTGCTGGATGGATGTGGGAAAAACTGAACCAGGGTGTGATGCTTTCCCAAAAAAGCCCTGAGATGATCTTCACTGCACCAATTCATAATATATGAATTCATAAAGGGTTGCCACCAAACAAAAACATCTTAAAATTTAGAGCTCCTCAGCTTAAGATAAGATTTACTCCTAAATGTATATAAATTTACTGTGTAAGGGCAACAATTTAAAGACAAAATTATTCCTTTACGTTACGACTGAAGAGACAGAATTTCTCTTGCCGTCTTAGAGAAAAAAAACAACCAAACACCAGGATCTTTAAAAAAATGGGGTTCCAGTCCCGCTGATGACAGTTTTCCCATTATTCAATGTGTTGGGGAACTATTGCAGAGATCATACGTGTATCTCAAGCACACACAAAGATTTAACAAAAGCCACAATCAGCCAGAATGTATCTTCGGTACAGTGACAGCTGGGAAGCGTTCTAAAAGTTTCATATCTTTCCAAGTTTAAAGTAGATTACAATTCCACTTCCTTTATTAATCTCTTGTACCTGAACTCCCATCTATTGATACTGTAACCAAAACAATTGAATCATTGTGTAACTTGATTTAACCATGGTGATGGAATCAACTGACCATGGCAATGAACAATACTGCTACGCTCCTTTCATGGCCCTGCCCAACTGGATAACAGGCCTAGAAATGCTGATGACATAAAGCAGGTCGTTCTGGACAGGTGAATTGCATTGCATAAGGTGGGTGACATTATGCATGCCTATGAGCATGGGTGTACAACCACCAGTGACAGCCTGGTACCCTCGAGGACCCCTGACTCTAGTCCCTGAGCACGTGTGACAAGGATGAGAACCTGAGGATGACTTCCAAGAATGTGTTACCCTAAGGTGGCCTTTTCCAAGAGATGCCATGACTGTGCCTTTATTCTGTATAATCTGTATGCTCGTGTCTGCACCGCACCCGCGTTAGGTGGAGCTCTACCCTGCACATCCAGTGCTCCGTAAAGAATGCTGCCTTTTCACTCTACCTTGGTGATACCACGTTTCTTCCCATTTTTGGTGACAATACCACAGTATATCACACTACAAAACAGGACTGTATCTTGATAATGATGCCTCGAGGAGTCAGTTTCCCATGCATGCATAAAAAGTTTTAAAACATTTTCTGTACTCAAAAAATTATTTATTCCCATTATAATCTTATAAATAAAATTAGTTTACTTTTTTTTTTTTTTTTAAAGATCAGACAAGATCTGATAAAAGAAATTTTATTTCCCCCATTTGGTAACCCAGAGACTTGCTGGAAAAGAACAAAGCCAAAAAGGCATTATCCATTAAATATAACTTCAAGGGTGTTTTATATAGTGTGATGCCTCTACATTTGCTAAAATCTCTGAATTTATATAGACATATCACAAAACAAGTTAATAGCACAAACATACATTTTTCAAATGCACAGAGATCTTTGCAGTCAGGTGAAATGCAGATAAAGAACTACACTGAAGTGCAAAGTGCTGGTCCAGAACCCTCCCCTCATATCTGTGTGAACAACAGAGTTATCTATCACTTCATTTAGAAAAGCCAAGTACTTAAAAGAAGAAAATGAGTATTTAAGGACCCTATAAATCTTAGCCTGCCTACATCATAGATGCACGATTATTTCTAGGTATAAAGAAACGTGTATTTCATCGTAACAAAACAGCCTCAGCTACAGAATTCAGAATAAATATTATTCTCTATGTAAACACAGCATAAAAAGCCCTACAAGAAGAAAAGAAGCAGGAAAGTACACAACACGAAGTGTTGTTTGGCCTCAGAAATAAGATGAATGTAAATAATTTCACTATAAAACAGAATTGAAGATTATTCCTCTTAGATGGCAGGTACAGTATTATTGTCAAGAAACAGCACATATAAATATTTTATCACATATTCCCTGACAGTCAGAGGGGGATTTTTATCAGCTGAAAGGACATGTCCATACTAGTGTGTCTACGTGGTGTACTGCATCTATCTATAAACCAGCAGACACTATCCGCAAAAGCATGTGCCTCCCTCCCAGTGTCCTCCCTACCACCTTCAAGTTCACTGCCTCACCGAAAACAGCTGTCATGCATCACAGGACAGTTACTGTGTGCTGTAGATACCCTACATCTCTGTAAAGAAATGTTTTGCAGCTTCCCTTATATTGGACAGCATTTTCAGATCGATTTCCAACAAGAACCTGCTTCATTCAGCACAAGAGGTGGATGATAGTCTCGTAACACCTTGCTTTGTCCTTATTCAATGTGGGGCTCAAGCCTTGCTCATTGTATGCTATTCAAATCCTCCTGTAAAAATGAAAATAAATAATTTTCTCCTTGCCTCCCCACTCCCTTTAGTTTTTTAAGATTTCTAATCAAAAGCATGTCTGGTAGTTTCTGAGTAGTGAGTTTACTCTTACAAACACCTAGTAGGTACAAAGGGTGTTTGTTGCTGGTGGCAGCTCAAGGCATGAGGTCAGAAGAACCTGCTGACATCAGATGCATCAGCCCAGAGTGCCGCCTGTGGGATGTGTTTCGTATGGCTAGAGTTGAACTGGGCAGCCTGCCTTCTGCAACTTCCCACCAGCTGTTCTGGTTTTAGGGACCCATTGAAGTTCCCATCCATCTGAAGTCTCACTAAAGTACTTGCCAGTGAATTTTCTGTACAAAGAATACTGTGGCTTTAAAACCATCTGAAAATTGGAAAAACCTTACTGGAAGTACAGATTTTTTTACAAGAGATCACTAATAGCCTGTTTCTCATTTTTTGTGTCTTTAGATCCTGATTTACTATTTGCAGGTGTCTCAGGCACTCATGGCTGTAAATAAAATCAATTGTTGCTGTGCCTAAATATATGAAATACTGAATACTAATTGCTAGGAAAAAATAGAAAAACAAAAAAGAATATGCTGAGGGATGTGCTCAGCAAACCACAAAACACAGATGACATGACACCTACTCACACTAGGTGATAGGTGCAGATAGTGCAAGGAAAATATTAAAATAAATTGCTTTTAGATGCGACGTGTCTCATAGGCGCGAGTGTTGGACATCTGCAGCACAAATTATCCAGAAACCTGGATAATCCACCCATGGATAAATCAAAATCAGACTGCACACCAAAGCAAAAACCACATACAATACCCATGGTTACAGAGAACAAATTACTGCAGAAGAAATGTTATCTGTAGCTTATCTTAGCTTCCTCAAACTGCCAAAAGTTTCACTGACTTCCATCCCACCCTCCTCCTCCCCTTGTTTCCCCTCTATTTTTACTTATTACCCCCGTAGTAAATGAGTCTTAAGAGCATTTGATTTGATTCTGTCTCTGGGGACTGATCCTAAAGATAGGCTACATAGATTTCTGTGGGGAAAATGTATTCTTCTTCGACAGCAGATAACTGAGAAATTAACTATCATGCAGAAATTTAGTTTTAAGACACAGAGACATCCATAAACACCACACTACATATATAGCACTGCTTCTGCAGATCGGGACAAAAATAAACCTTCATTTGTAAAAAGGTTGATAGCTCTATTTTTTAAAGCATATTAACTTCTTTTAACCTATTTATTCTTGCCATTTCAGCTTTGGAAGAGGTTTACCTTAATAATGATTGAAAATATCAAATTCCTCTCTTAGATACACCTTAAGCTCAGTAATTCACTTCCCTTATATATTACCTTCAACAACTTCTATAATCTATTGAAGGTAAAAATGCAATTTCTTAGATAAAAATACAATTCCTTAGGTAAAAATACCATTATATTTACCCTTGATTTCTGGGGGAAAAAAAAAACCCAAACAAAACCAACAAAAATGACCAGTAAACATGAAAGAGATACATCAGAAACAATTATTTATATAACTGATTCAATGTTTCACTCAGTTTGTTGGATAAAAACCTATTCTGAATTGGTATGATGGTAAGATAAAATAACCTTTGAGTTTTATTACATTTTGAAAGCTGCACAGTGATTTGCTATTGTGGTAAATACAACACTAATGCTCTGAAGTTGAACACAGGCTGTAACCAGGTTGTTAAAAGCCCCCAGAAAGAGGCAAAGTTACAGAATTCCTAGAAGATCCCCCAAAAATATAACTACCACTGCAGATTGTAGGTACCACTTTCTAGATTTTATTTCCCTGTACTGTGGGCTGTTCCATCACCTTGAGAGACAGATACAAGTCAAGCATGACAAAACCCAAAATCTGTGGATGCTGAAAATGTTTGGAAGCACATAGACCCCGGAATGGCACAAAGCGAGACAGAACAAGTACCTGCCTTTTAAACAGACTGAGCAAGCCTGGTGTCTCAAAGACATTCTATATAGTGAGCAGCAGAAGGACTGTAAATTGCTTTCTGCCAACATTAGGTGAAGAATGATGGTTTCCACTGTGTCAAATTCTAAACATCACCTTCAAACCTGTTATGAAAGGCTGTAACAGAGAGATGAGAGGCGGTGTTCAGTTTTGAGATGGAGACACATAAATCTATGTGTCTATGTGCAGGTAATTATACGCCCATCTTGTCCATAAGGCTGCATTACAACTGAAGGGAGATACAGTCGATATTACCTAGTAGTATTCAGAAAGCTATTGAGCTGAGTAGTCATAAGGTATCTACTTTAGAGTAATCAAAGTCAGCCTCTGGCCTCCACTGACTAAATTACACAGTCAATGAGAACTTAATAGTTGACTAGAGCACCTAGACCCCAGGGAGAGGTCCATGCCATTAATTCTTGAGAGCATGAATCAAATTTACAATAAAAAGAGAAATTCCAACCACAAATGAAATGTTTTTTTCTGGCTCAGGCAACCTCAGCAAGTGGCACCAGTCATTTCCACAGATCTCTCCATCACCACTTGAATTAGGTTTATAACCAAGTGAAGCCCCTGTGGCACAGCATAAAGCAAAGTGATCCTCATCATGCTGAGCACTGCATAAACCAGAGTAACTTTGTATTACCAGGGTGGCCTCCATTTATCCCATGTGGACTAGCTATGAAGAAGGGAAATGTAATGCCACGACCTCTCTGATCAGTCAATATTTGTATGTGCCCCACAGTCTAAAATGCTTTTGAGGAAGAAGCCTACTGGGGCGAAATGTGCTCAAGAAAGTTCAGGATCGTACATCCTCCTCTGACCTTTCATTAACTCCAGCCTACGCAGGGAACACAGATACTGCTCATCCTCTGCAAGCTTAAATTCACCAGAGACCTTTCTAGGGAAAGAAGAGCTGGTAGCAAGGAACAGTGGTGCAGAAGATGAAAGAGTGGATGGAAGAAGCAAAGAAGTCCTCAGACCTTTTGGTGACAGTGTTGAAAGTTTGGAGTCCTGGGTAATACAGGAGGAAGGGGGTACAAGCTCTGCCAAACGTGGTCTTACTAGGGGTGTGAGACTGACAACTGAGTCCCCACGGGTTCCTCAAGTGTTAGAACATCCTCAAGCCTTCTCTAGAGGGCTCCCATGACTTAGAAGAGTACCTAAAATACAGATACACAATTTAACAGGGGTATCATTAAGCGACTGAAGATCGGGAAGATTTGTAATATGTATGGAATGCTCAAAAACCCGAGCACCAGGAACCTTTTGTCACAGTTTCAGGTCAGCCTTACAGACAGTTACAACCAAAGGAAGTTAGGAAAAGAATGGCTAAGGAAAAGCAGAGCTAGGACTGTGTTTCATAGCATAAAAATGTCATTGTGAAAGACATCCACAGAGAAACGGACTGATGCAAGGAGTCCTTGCCATTGTCCCTCCCCAGAGTTTCATGGGTCTCCCCAGATACACACCCAGCAGCCTGGAAGCAAGGCCATGTTTAATGAAAAATACCAACAATTCAACGTCTGCTGAACTAATTGCAAAGTGTTGGAGGCTTCTGGAAGTCTGTCCCATGACAGTCAGAATCCTTATGCATTGAGAAGCCTCCTCTCACTTTAGCATGTGGTTACCTAAATGACTATACCAAGTCTTTCTAGTGGTCAGCGTGCTGTCACTTCACAAAAACCTGCAGAAGTGTTATGGTTAGGAACTGGGACACAACAAAAATAATACACACAGGTGAAGATCCATATTAAAACAGGCAGCTGCCTTCTTGTCCACCAGGTAAAATCACCAGCTCTCCAGAGATTTTCCTGTGCAGTAGCTTAAGATTTTTGGCTCAGAATTGGCAACAAACGCTGCTTAGCAAATGGGGTTTTCTGTTTATTTCCCCCCCCAGCTTCCATCAGTCAACAGCAGATGGAATTTCATTTTTCTAACAATGACTATAGGCTTAGAATAACAACTTTTACATTTCCAACAGAGATGATGGAAAGCAACAACAACAATAAAAAACAAAAAATCCCACACAAATATTCTGGCCATCTGGACACTGAAATGCAGAACTATTGCTTCTCTACAGCTAGGCTCTTATAACATGCCCACAGTCCCACCGTGGGTAGAATTAGGCACTGTATTTCTACAAACTATCATATGTAGATAACAACATTACTTGATATTCATAAAGAAATAGTTCTCTATAAATATAGAAAATGTTAATAAACCTGATTTCCTAAAAGTTTAGCAAGATGAAGCCAAAACTATGACATCTGTTTGTAACATGAGAAAAAGCTTACATGTGATAAATAGCTCAAGTAATTAGTAATTTTAAAATTAAGACAGTTACTGACGCAAAGATCTGCAAACGTGGGACAAACTCATCTTTTGTTTGAAGTCTGGTAGAGCAGAATTTACATTGCAGACAGAGAATGGGAAAAATTGAGAGTCTTGACCTATTTTGCAGCTAGGACTGAGCAGAAGAGTGCTGTAAGCACTTTCAGATTGCTGAGATATGCTATTATGGCAATATATTCCACTCTTTCAGAACATGATTCACCTTAAGACTGGTGCATTTGCAAATATTAATTAGGACTAATGACCCCACTCTGAAGTATGTAATTACTATTACAATGATAATAAAGAAGAATCCTAATGACGTGCAGAAGAATATTGAAAACAGCATCACAGAAATCTCTTTTCACAAACGTTTTTCTACTAGAGGTAGCAGAAACCAATCTGAAGAGATATATCCTGACTTAGAACTTTGACTTTGAACTAGTCAATTCATTATATAGAATTAAGTGTTTGTATATTAGTTGAAAAATATTTTATTGAACTCTTTCCTGCCCCACCTCCTCCTCCTCCCCCTTCCCTGGAGGACTGCAGAGAAATCCTACCTTTCCATTCCTTCTTCCCAATTAAAAAAAAAAAAAAGAATTATTAAAGCACACAAAAAAAACCCGCAATATTTAATTTAATTTAAGACAAAACATTTCAACTGGTCCTCAACTGTTCACATTTTTTTTTGCCAAAAAAAAACCCTCTCAACAATAAAAATGTTTCAATTTAATATAAAATTTTAATTTTTGGAATATTTTAGGGAAGGAAATATCAATAATTCATATTGTTCCTCTACTGTACTGGCCATCTTTAAGATGTTGTAGAGCTCCACCTCCGTGGGGAAATGGGTGTCATGTCAGAGCTCTCTGATGTCTAGTGATGAATGTGCTTTACACATCATCCCTTAGAAACCTATATACATGTACTAAGTAGTCTAAACAGCGATCTTTTTCACTTGGTAGTACTGGATGAGTAAAACACATTAGAAGTAGTTTATAGCATGGACAAACCTATGAGAAGACTACAGGAAATAGTGTTATGTGCATTCCCTTCAAGAGTATTGCAAAAAAAGGCGAGTTCTCATACATGCTCAAAAATCTTCCTCACTGGGGAGAACAGCCATGTTTAAGACTTCTTGGGTTTAGTAGAACTGTGAAATAAATTAATTTTAAAACACAGGAAAGAGGTTTCAGGCCTAACTTTACAATTAATAGGGAATAAATTGTTGTGGAGTGAACACAACTTACAAAACCTGGAAGAAATTTCCCCATTTCTTAGCCATATTAATGGAAAAGGTTTGTCTATTCTTGTGTAAGTACAGTTTATTTTAAAATGTCAACATTAATCCTTTTTCAAGAATTGTATTTCACTCGCATTCTTTTAATCAACTTCCAAATTTCTAAGTTAGTCAATGTTTTGAAATGCAGCTTTTACAAAAGATGTCTCATACGACCCCTGACTGATTTTTGTTGTTTAGTTGTAGTATAATTCTTTCTCACTGAGGACCCAGTGACAACATGGTATTCTGAGAGGCTAATTAAGAGATTGGTGGTGACATTTTAGCAAATCCAATTCCCTGCTGGGATATACTCCTTTAATTCCCTCTTTCATAATTTTTGGACTAGAAAGAAACAGCCAAGAAAACAAAGCCTTTTTATAGACGGTTATTTTGAGGGACACAGGCCTTTAACAGTCAATCAGGTAAACACTGCAAAACAGAGACAATGACAAGCAGAAAAGCTGTAACAACACCCTAACCCTGGATCAACACTGAGTTTGCTACCTGCCAACAGAAAGGCAAGTGCCAACGCCTGTATTATCACACGGTGCTGAATATTTTCTAATCACCAAGTCTTTTGTGTGGTGCAGATCAGGAGTTCTTAAACAATGCTAACAGACAGATTTCCAATTAAAATACTTGATAGGAATTCCTCAGAAATCTTCTATGCAACAACATCCAACCATACAAGCATAAAATAAACAGAAAGAAGCAATGCGTAGTCTGACTAAGCGACCCCTGAAAACTCCTTGTTGAAAGAACATTTTATAAATGGACCTTTTCTTAAGCACCCTATGAGAGCTTTAGTTACAATCAATAAGAGCTGTCAGGTAAAGCAATTTTAAAAGCTGCACTTGTGGAACAATAAGATATGTAAACAGTGGAGAAAATGTTTATCTACTTTACTAAAAATACATTTAAAAAAGAAGTATAAGATATTTTTTATTCTCCCATTTACTACATTTCAGCGAGATATCTGTATTTGACTCCTTGGCTTTTTCACAGCAAACCACACCTGGAACGCCTCACCCTTGGTAAAAAAAAACAGATGACATGTCACAGCCTCATACCTTCAACTGACCTGGCATGGTGGGTGATGCAATCATGTGAGCAGTGACCTTTTCAATTTAAATTGAATGTGTCTTGCAAAGGCAACGCTGGATTTGTCTTTCAGTTCCTCTTTACGTGTTCTCTGCCCCCTACTGAGACAAAATTACAATCTTTATTTTCAGCATCCAGGCTGGAGACAGAGTTGGATGCAAATGCCTGTGTCTGTGCGACTTTCTTCTCATATGCTTATTTCTGATGATTATTTTTGCTGCTGGAACAAGAGGCTATTTAGCATTTTCTAGAATGGGACTCGGATCACAAACCTTCCTACTGAAACCTGGCTCACACTTTCATACAGCTCTAGAGTAGCTGCAAACCAGAGGCTTGGTTTAACCTGGCTGAACGAAGAGCTCAGCTGCAAGCCTTGGAGTGAATCCATATTCCTCTCGTGCATGTTTGGAGTTGGTGCTTTAACCGGAGCCGGTTTCCCAAACAAACCCTCCAGGGAAGTTTTCCTGCACCACTAAGGCGGCATCTGCTTACTCCTGTGTTTTTGATTACTTCGTCCAAACATTTCAAGGTCCAGAATTTCTCCTCTGCCAAAATCTGCTAAAGGCAGGTTATGGTTCCCCAAGTCCTCAGTGCACATGCAAGTCATGGGGTTGCTCTCACTTGTGCCAGCTGGCAGTGGGACCTGGTGGGCCAGCTGACAGACGAGGCTGGCTGGAGTGCAGGCACCCCCCTAACACCCCTTCCCGTGCTTTTGGCTCACCAGGAGACAGGTGCCAGCTCCTACCTGCCAGGGAGCGATCAGATGCAATCTCTATCTGGCAGTGCTGGGGTGTCCCAGAGGGGCTACACTGGAGGCAGTAGAGTCTGATCTGAGACTGCTGCAGTAATGAAAGGAAAGGTTTTGCAGCTGTTCTGATGGGATACTCTGAGTAGAGAACTGCATGGACTTAGGGACTGCAAACATCAGTGTTGCCTGATGTTTGCCTGGGTGTGAAAACCCAGCTCCCTAGGCCAGCAGAAAGAGTATTTCCATGTGCACTGTTTTGTTTTCCCATGCTGGAAAATAATCAGTCCTTAAAAAAGCATAGGAGTGGTCTCTGGCTCACCCAACTGGGATGATACTGTTATCTTACCATAGGGGAAGGGAAGTTTTGGGTGAGTTCTAGAAACTGACGCGTAGGTCAGCATCCCCATGAAAATCAACTGGCTTAATGTACCACATGAAGGATTGCAAGGTCTCTGACACACTTCTCTCTTTTCTCAAAAGTGTATTATTTCTTGAAGCTGGTCTACCTATACTAAGTTTTAACAAGATTAGAGTACAGAGTTGTAAGACCAAGCAAGCTGCGATCAAACTAAATAAGCTTTTTTTAGAAAATTTAGAATTATTCTTTACTTCCCCAGAAGCAGTACATAAACAAACGTGGTGCTAGAGCCTGAAAAGTATACTGACAGTAACACTGGGGCACTTTTTTATTGCCTTCTTTTTTTCTTTTTAAAGAGGATTAAGTACTTAAGCTTTTCATTTTTACTTTTTCTTCAAAGCTTAACAAAACACTATACACATATATAGCTAGTTTCCAGTGAGGTCTAACTACAGCAGTAGCTTCATCAGACATTCATCTGGACTTAGTTTGTAGTCATGCAGAACACAAACACAGAGCTTACTTCACTTCAGTTCAGGGTCTCTCAAAGTAGGACCCTGCGCCTCTTAACACTCTCTGAACAGGACTATTGGGTTTAAGACTGCTCAAACACGTTAGCACTGCAGATTCAACACCTAAATTTAGTGCTATTGCATCCAATGAAAAATGCATTACACATCAGGTGGTAATATTTCAAGACACGGTCCAAGAAAGCACTCTGAGAAGAAAATGGCATATAACTTTCATGAACTGCAACAGCAGTGAAGTTACATAAAGCAGATGACTCGATTTACTCTAAGTGTTATTTAGAAATAAGACTGCTTTGTATTTTTATGCAATTGTCTACAATACTGTACTACATGGCAAGTATATAAATCAGGCAAAAACGTATACACAAGTGAATGTTTAAAAGCTGACTGGAGACATCAAGTGTCTTCTTTTGAGCCAGACCACTGCCTCTGTCAGTTTTAAAGTGCACAGGGTATCAGAATTTGGGACCCAGCAAGAGACTGGCAGAAAACCATTCCTGCAAAATGTAGTCAAAATGACTTATTTACAGGAACAGAAACATACATATTTAAACAACTCTGCCAAAATATCTGCTCTTCTTTCCCCTGGTTACTTCAGCTCAAACTTATGCTCCAATCTTTAAAGCATACAAGTTCAGTAAGGCTAACTTCTTCAACCTGTAGCATTAACTTGGTATGAGAAAATGGCATCCTGTACAGCACCATATTAACTCTGCTAAAAAGCTGTCCTAAAGAGTATGCATGGCAGAGAATATTCCTCTTGTGAATACTCTTACGTGTAATCATTGTGCAGACAAGAATACTTTGTCTGGATTCCAATGTGCTGGGTGCTGCACGAAACCAAGAAAAATAGTGCCTATCCTAAAAACTTTATCAACTCAACTGACAACGTACGTGTCTGTGAAACTGCACATGCAAATAAGCTGCACAGGTCCCTGACTCAGAGAACATGGAGTACAGTATTTGGACAGCGTGCTGGAAGAAAATGAACAGAAAAAGCAAGTAGGAAGACAATACAGCAATAGAGCTACTGTTTGCATAAATCACAAGTCCTTCAAAATTTGTTATTCTGTATGAAAAGGCTGTATGTTCCCATCCATTTCTTAATCCGTATGTCCTTTTTGAAACAGAAGTTGATACATTTTTGGTGTAAGTTTGTTCATTTTAAGATCTGCACTGGCATTTTGCTTCTGACAGTTATGCTGTTACTTTGCTTTGCAACCAGCCTGGCCTGGAGGTGTTACACCAGCTATATGCACACAGTACCTTGAAATTGCCCCAAGTAAGTCTTAACTGCACACAACAGAGGGATAGTGCTGGACAAGAACTCCAGAAATCATACATTTAACTGAAAGATTCTTGTCATTAACCCATAATTAAAAGTTCTAATGATGAATAGCTAGCGATTTTTTCCTTGGTAGCCTGTAACAATACTTAATTGTTCTTACAGAATTTCTACTTTTCCTGGCTATAAACAAAGCCTACTGCTACTTATTCCTCCCTTCATTTGATACAAAGGAGGTTTTATTATTTCTCTAGCAACCCGCTACTTACTGGAGGACAAATCAACATTTACTCCCCAAACCTTCACTTTTCTTCATCAAATACACAATTATTTCTACTTAGCCTGGCTGGTCATCTCTTTCTCACTGTTGCAATCTTTTTTGATAACCCCTGGATTTTTTTGCATCTATCTGAAAGCTCATTGCCCAAATCTGGACAAAGTACTTCATCTGAACAACTCATTTCTAAGTGTTCAACACTGACTGACTCTAGTATTTCACTAAGCTGAATCTCTGCTCTTTACTACAGCATGACATAAAAGGAAACTCATCCTATCCTACCTGCTATGACCACCAATAAAGACCTCAAGGTGATTGGAACCCCCACATTCCCTTTTGTCTGCTTTACTACAAGAACTGCTGGAGTAGGTATGCATTCCCTAACTATAAGGAAGCTAAGGGCTGATCTTCAGAAACGAAAGTCCCTGAAGGGAACTGAGCAAGTCTAAAACATTTGCAAACTGGAACAAAAGGGATTGCCTAAGCATTAACTCAGCACAACCTGTGATAACTGGGTGAAAGGTAAAGGCAGCAGGAGAACAAGGCCACTGACCTGTGGATCACCAACTCAAAACTTCCTCTTTTGGAGCATGCATGATTTACAGAACTGGAGACTAAGAAGAAACTGCCTTCATGTAAATGCAGAAAGGACCCTCGAGCATAAAAGAACAAGGCACAGTCTTGTGGGCAGGGCCAATGCTGGATATCTCCCCCTCTCCTCTCTCAAGTAAGTAACTCAAGGTATAACCCCCACATGCCTGGCAAGCAATAACCATTTCTGCTACCCAATTATTTACCAATGAGTCTAGTGACAGAACAAAAGTCTTTGTTTACCCATGGACCGTAAAAGTTGTCTCAATTCAGTTCCAACAAAAGGAATAGATGAATCTGAGTCACCCTGCCCTTCCTCTTTGGCCATACCAAGTTGGCCAAACTGTTAGTTTAACTGTTAGTTAAAACTGCAGAATTCACTGAATGCCTGATGCTCTTTGCTTCTGTACTCCTGCAGCCATGCCTGCCTGCCTGCCAGAATCACAAACATACAGCTTTGCTTCACTGCCTGCTTTACCATCTCACTCTCATCTCGGCATTTTTAAACACAGGTAAGGCAAAATACATGCAAACAGTACTGACTTCACCAACAGACACCCTTCTTGTTTTACACTGAGTCTCAACATAGCTCCTAGGAAGGACAACTAAAATGTGTATATTCTTTGGGAGGGATGAGAATTGGCCATTTGATCCAGAACATAAAATGTTTCTGCACTTTTATGCAAATCCTGCTTGATTAGGCTTATCTACTCACTGTTGTACAACAATTTGAAGAAGATTTTGACTGAAGAACTAACTTCTGTGCAGAGTGTAAGGATCCTGGGAGGGGTACAAACAGGATGGCCGCTACCAGCTCCCTGCAACTTCAGAGGTCAGGCAACAGCTGAATACAACATCAGCTGCAGCAAAAAGGAAAGGTGTTCTTAACTACATCTCAAAAGGATTGAGTAAAATGACAGCAGGAAATATTAGCACCAAGTTAGTCTCTAAAAACTACGGGGTGGGGTGGTGAAAAAGCTCACCGAGTAGGAACTCAAGAGAGTTTGATGGTTTTGGGCCAAACAAACCAACCATCACCAATTCAGGGAGAAACCACAGTTGCTTAGAGAGAAAAGTTCAGGAATGCGGAACTGAAAAAATCTATAAATCTTCTGCTGTGATCAGACAATGGGGTCAACAGTGTTCGTTAACAGCAGAACCCTGTGTATTGTTTGTGCTAACAGATGCAAAGAGCAATTATTTTACAAACTCTCTTTAAAGGCTGCATCTCTGGCTGCTTTTGTAACAATGAAGGGGCAAAGAAGAATGCACCCAAACTCGGAAAAAATGACCTTAAAAGCCTGCAGAAGAGCAAGTAAAGGTGGGATATTTAGCACAGGTAACAGGGCTATTTCAGGAATTTTATTTTTAAAGCAAGAGTAGAACTTTTCAAAAGGACCACCAGACAATGCAACAAAAGGCTAAAGGATAAGGGGTTTTTGCATAAATTAAAGGGAATCTTAAAAGCATATGGAGTCACTGGTGGGAATCTAAACATAAACGGGATCTTAATCACCACAGTGTTAATGGCACTGTGATAGACTTATTTTTGACAGTAACCTACAGGATACTTAGGAAAAAGTTAATTTCAAATTCAAGACATTACACTGGTTTATGTCTTCATTATGCAGTGAGGCGTATTTGAAATAGTAAATCTGAAATCCCAGAAGGGCAGGTAAAATCAGTTTTTCAGTCTCTTACCTGAAAATGGTTCAAAGTATTTATGCATTTCATAAAGAAGAAAAACATGCAGTGGAAACACATTGTTTGAAGCTTAAAACTAGGTGTGATGGTTTGACCCTGGCTAGAGGGACAGATTCCTACCAAAGTCACTCTATCACTCCCCTCTTAGCTGGACATGGGAGAAAATATCTCAGTGCCTCCTCCTCCCCCTCTTCACTGACCTTGGTGTCTGCAAAGTTTCTTACTTCTCACTCCCTTCTCTGGTGGCAAAATGCAGCTGTTTGTGTTTTTCTCTCTCTAAAATGTGATTCCTAGAGGCCTGTGACCGGCACTGATTGGCCCGGGCGGCCTTGTCAGTAACAGGGTTTGGGAGTTTGGCCTTGGGAGCCCAGCTGGGATCTGCTTTGTTGGACCTCAGAGAAGCTTCTAGCTCCTTCTTACAGAAGGCACCCTACAAAGATACCACATAAGGCAACACAACCAGGTTAACATGTTTTTGCTTCAGGAACAACCCCCAAAACCCCCTTAGTTTTACCTACTGTGGAGGGTTCCACCCTCCATTTAATGCATTCACACAGTTGAGAAGGGCAAGCCCTTAACAAAAGGAAGCAATTTATTCCTTTTTTTTTCTTAATAATCATTTATTTTTTAATTTTAGGTCAAATTTTTGCTTCAGCCTGCAAGCCCCCTCCCCAGGCATAGCTGTAAGCTAGCACCTTCGGGCAGCAGCTGCTCGGTTGGCTTGGCTTTGCCAGCCTTTTTACTGTTGCTGTTCAACGGCAGTGCATGACGGAAGAGCGCTTAGGCACTGCTCCTTCCACTCTATGATGCCACGTCCTCTCCGGGCGCTCCAGCCCGGCACCGACCCCACACGCGGCGGTACCGCACGGAGGAACGGCCACGGGCGAAACAGAGGGCGAACCCAGGCTCCGTGTGCCAGTCAAACGCGCAGCCCAGCCGACAGCCGGCCCCGCCCCGTGAGTCGGCAGCGCTGCCCGGCCGGGTGACGGAGGACGGGGGTGGTCGTGGCGGTAGTGTTAGCTCAGGACGCTCCCGACCGCCCCCCAGTAACGGCTAAGGCGGGAAGGCCTGAGGGGAGGGGGAAGGGAGCGGGAGCGAGTGCGCCGCCGGACACGTGACGAAAATTCGAACAGCCGGCGCGAGAGCCGTGCCCGGCGCAGGGAGCATGCGCGGGCCCCGCCGAACCCCGGCAAGGCGAGCTCTCCCGTTGGGCTGAGGCGGTCACGTGACTCGCGCTCCCGCGGCCGGCTGCGAGACCGCCGCCGGCTCTGGCCCCGCCCCGCCGCTTTGCCCCGCAGCGCCGGCCACGGGAGAAGGAGGACGAGGAGGGGGCGCATGCGCAGCACGGACAGTCGCGGGGAAACCGGCGAAGCGGGGGTCTGTCCTGTCTTAGAGCGGTTCCTTCCCC
>VXBZ01010052.1:13505-57525 GCA_013399135.1 Heliornis fulica | reverse complement strand
TTTTTTTTTTTTCCTCTCCCCAGTCTGAAAGTGGAGGAGCTTTTAAAGGGTTTAAAGGCTTTATACTGCCTTCTGGAAAAGGAGGAGGTGGTTTCAGTGGATTTGGTAATGGTGCAGGAATAAAGCCTTTAGAAGGGCTGTCTAATGGGAGCAGCAGTGTCTCTAGCACTCCTCCTTTCAGCAGTTTAAAGACCACCTCTGAAACACCATCAGCATTTGGTAAGTTTTATTTAAGCATGCATCTTTATCGACAAATTCAGCCATAAAATCTGTAGGGTTAGTTTAATAGGGAAAAACCTAATTCAGACAAACCTGTAGTTCAGTTTTTCAGACATTATTCCTCATTGTAAAATTTTCTTAAAGATTTTTAGACTGCTGGGAGGGCCAAGTTACCAAATTCATCACACTTTTAAGAGGTGGAAACAAAATCCATATTTGATTGAATATTGGATGTAAAAGCTTTATAAGCACAATTGAGAATGGAAGACACTGGTATAATATGCTTTCCAAATAGTATAAACCAGCTGATAACATGTTACATTTTTCAGTTGAATAATTGTCCCAATTATTTGTATTAAAAAAAAAAAAGAAAGCTAATGGAAAACTTTGAATTAATAGGTCTTTTTGTGACTTTTTTTTTCCTTGTGTGTGGTTTTGGTTTGGGTTTTTGGGGGGTTTTTTTTGTTTGGTTTTTTTTTTTTTGGCAAGGGCTTGTTTCTGTATTTTTTGCAGCTCTTGGTAAATACATGCTGTGTAGCTGAACTCTTACCCTTTTGTACATTTGCTGTGGCAGACAGTCATTCTAGAACCATATCTGTTAAATTTGTAGTTACATTTTAAGACATTTTAAATACTTGGGCAAATTTAACTATAGTCTCATGCTTCAGGAGTCACTGAAGAGTATTAGTTTTTTCCTTTTGTTTTTTGTAGATGCAGAAATGTTAACCATGCCACAGTGTTTTAGAGTCAGCTTGCCACCAGGGTATAAATGGTGGGATTTGAAGTTTATAGTAACTGGGACTTTGGTGAGCTTAACCAAATCAGGAGAAACTTAAAATGTTTAATGGGAACTTTCTTAGTTTGTTTATTCTGGCTTTTACATGGAAACCATTCAAAACCATGTGCTGGTGTGTTCAGAGTTTTTTCGTTTGAGTTTTTTTTTAACAAGTGGCAAGAGATAACTGAATACTTTGGTTTAGTATCTCTTAAATCTTGGTAAAGCTTGAATGAAAATTTGGGAGGTGAAATAGACAACTTGGTGTTATTCTCCAAGGTTTCTTTGGATTTTTTTTCTTTTTTACAATTGTCTGCTCCNTTTATATTAAAGAATATAAAGTGTTTAGTTCAGGTTTTTATGAAGACTACTCTTTCTGAGGAAAAAGACTCCTAAACCATGTTCTTCTAACAGGCTCCGCAGTGTCAAATGGCCCTACCACTACCACTGCATTTCCTGAGAAGAAGGCTGCAAGCCCCAAGGCCAATGGTGGCAGCCAACCATCCTCATCCGGCTGCGCTCCGAGTAAAGCCTGTGGCTCGAGCGTTTACCACAAACAGTTAGCTGCTTTAAACTGTTCTGTGCGTGACTGGATAGTCAAGCACGTAAACACAAACCCGCTCTGCGACCTGACCCCCATCTTCAGAGACTATGAGAAGTACTTGGCGAATATTGAACAGCAACACGGAAGCGGTAGCGACAGCGGCTCTGAAACCGAAAGCATCAAGACACCTGGCTCTCAGTCTCTCTCTACATTTGGGACTTCAAAACTCCAGCAGGGATCAACGTTTTTGTTTAACAACAAAACTGAGGATACATCGCAGAAAAAACCTGAAGCTGCATCTGAAAAAAAGGACACGTCATTAGGAGGAGCTACATCAACAGTCTCGTTTAATTTTGGCAAGAGTGTTGATAGTCCTGTTTTGAGTTCCCTTGGTTCAGGAACACTTAGTAGTTTCTCATTCTCTGCTGGGAATTCAGGTTTATTTGGAAAAGATGCAAACCAGGCTAAGCCTGTCACTGCAGTATCCACCGGCGTATTGGAAGCTCAGACAGAAAGTGGCAATAGCGACGATAAAGGTAAATTTTAGTTAACACAGTTGTTTTCATGGTAAGCTGTGGATGGATGTGACTGCAAAGATGAAATAGGTTGAGCTCCTTCAGAAGCATTCTTGAATTTAAAAGCTGCAAAACTGTATCATTTAACTGGAACTATGTCTTGCATAGTGCTTAAGTAACACAAAGTATATGGTTACTAAAACCTATGTATTTCTATCAGATTTATACTTTCTGTAACAGAATATAATTCTTTAGCTGAACACAAGCTGAAAGTCAGATGAACGGGTATGTGTATCTTTCAGCTTGCAGGACATCTCAGTCCTGCTTTTCTCAGCAAGAGATCCTTCAGTAAAATTCATAAGCTACTTTCATGCATCTTCTTTACAAGACCATAANGATGCAGAAATGTTAACCATGCCACAGTGTTTTAGAGTCAGCTTGCCACCAGGGTATAAATGGTGGGATTTGAAGTTTATAGTAACTGGGACTTTGGTGAGCTTAACCAAATCAGGAGAAACTTAAAATGTTTAATGGGAACTTTCTTAGTTTGTTTATTCTGGCTTTTACATGGAAACCATTCAAAACCATGTGCTGGTGTGTTCAGAGTTTTTTCGTTTGAGTTTTTTTTTAACAAGTGGCAAGAGATAACTGAATACTTTGGTTTAGTATCTCTTAAATCTTGGTAAAGCTTGAATGAAAATTTGGGAGGTGAAATAGACAACTTGGTGTTATTCTCCAAGGTTTCTTTGGATTTTTTTTCTTTTTTACAATTGTCTGCTCCACCTACTTTGTCTATCTGTGAAGTAAGCCATTTGTCTGAACTTGTTGAACATAGGTCTGCTTCACAGCATTGTCTGTTTACTGGTACACAGGGTTGTGCTAAAAGACAAGGTACATAACTGAGGAAGAACGAGTGACTTGNTGACTGGATAGTCAAGCACGTAAACACAAACCCGCTCTGCGACCTGACCCCCATCTTCAGAGACTATGAGAAGTACTTGGCGAATATTGAACAGCAACACGGAAGCGGTAGCGGCAGCGGCTCTGAAACCGAAAGCATCAAGACACCTGGCTCTCAGTCTCTCTCTACATTTGGGACTTCAAAACTCCAGCAGGGATCAACGTTTTTGTTTAACAACAAAACTGAGGATACATCGCAGAAAAAACCTGAAGCTGCATCTGAAAAAAAGGACACGTCATTAGGAGGAGCTACATCAACAGTCTCGTTTAATTTTGGCAAGAGTGTTGATAGTCCTGTTTTGAGTTCCCTTGGTTCAGGAACACTTAGTAGTTTCTCATTCTCTGCTGGGAATTCAGGTTTATTTGGAAAAGATGCAAACCAGGCTAAGCCTGTCACTGCAGTATCCACCGGCGTATTGGAAGCTCAGACAGAAAGTGGCAATAGCGACGATAAAGGTAAATTCTAGTTAACACAGTTGTTTTCATGGTAAGCTGTGGATGGATGTGACTGCAAAGATGAAATAGGTTGAGCTCGTTCAGAAACATTCTTGAATTTAAAAGCTGCAAAACTGTATCATTTAACTGGAACTATGTCTTGCATAGTGCTTAAGTAACACAAAGTATATGGTTACTAAAACCTATGTATTTCTATCAGATTTATACTTTCTGTAACAGAATATAATTCTTTAGCTGAACACAAGCTGAAAGTCAGATGAACGGGTATGTGTATCTTTCAGCTTGCAGGACATCTCAGTCCTGCTTTTCTCAGCAAGAGATCCTTCAGTAAAATTCATAAGCTACTTTCATGCATCTTCTTTACAAGACCATAAGGACAACAGAGCTGTGTACAACGCAACAGTTGGACTTGGCTGTTCAGCTAAGCAGGGTACAGTAGGCTGATGAAAATCCAAGCAGTTGATGGGCTGCACAGGCACAATCTCACTGTTGTCTCTTGGCTGGCATTCCTGCAACTGATTACCCTTTCCCCAAATTAAACTCGGCTGTTGGAAGCATTTATTATGCTGTACTTGGAGCTATATGTGGAAATTATTATTTCAGATGTTGAAATTTGTTTACCTCCCCCCCCCCCCCCCGCAACAGAAAGGTTTCACTTACATTTGACTTGTTAAGCTTTGTATTTTTTTAGTTTTGAGTGTTTGGTGGGAGTTGGGCATTTTCATCATTTAAATTGAAGATGAGCATAAAGTTACTTAAAGGGTGAGGCAGAACAAAAAGAAAGTAAGAGCTTCTTTTTCTGTTCCTGAAGCTGCTTCAGAGCCTCCAGTGCCTTAAACACATTTTTGCAATCACTGGCAGGCTGTGCATGTATGTGGCAGACCTGCCTGGCATGCACAGAGCTAGTTCTAATGCAGTGCCAAAATACCTTCCAGCTTATATGCTTGCAACATTAACATATGAAATGTGTTAAAACTTTTTGTTTAAAGGAGGAGGAGGAGATGAGGAGGAGGAAGAGCCACCCAAAGTCATCATTAATGAAATAAAAGAGGATGATGCTTTCTACTCAAAGAAGTAAGTTGGAACAGAATTACAACTAAGAGAATTTTGGTCATACCTGCATACCGCTATTTCTCACCGCTGTAGTGCAGAATTAGTGACGTGTGTTCTTGACTTCCTAGTTAGTAAAGGTTGTTAGGAGGCCACATAGGACATCAGTTCCATTGTAAAAAAAACCAAAAAAAAAACCCCAAAACATAAAAAAGCAAGTTATTTGCAGACAATAACATGTAAGACCTTACTAAAATCCTTGTGTGTCTTGGGCACAGCAGCTAGTTTGTGTTCTACTTGTGATCACATCAGTTGTTTGACAAGTGAAGACAATGTTTCTGCCATCATCAGGTTTTGCATGTTTCAGTTGTAGGGTTTGTACCACAGAAACAACGTTCTGTACTTCTGAAAAACCACTGGGTGCTCAGCTGTTTGCACAGCTAACTTAAGGCTCCTCAGTTGGACAGTACTGATTGTTACGAAGGAGTGAACGAGTTGTACTCATAAGATCAGGACAAGACTACCTCTGCCAGAAGCTGTTTCTCAAAGCATTTTCACTAGCCCAAGTGATTGCCTCTCTGCTTAACACTTGGCACAGAACGTGTCCTGCAGAAAGCCACATGCTTTCTCTGAGAGAAGGCACGTGCTGATTTATGAAGAACAGCATTCACTGAAAAAAATGTTTTTATAACAGGACATTTACGTGAAATGTTAACTATGGAGCAATACAAGTTGCTACAGTTTTGTAGTTTTTAAGCAGTAGCTTACAGTTACTACTCCTTAAAGACCCCACGTACAGGTTGCTGTGCATTTTTCCTTTTCCCTGGAAGTACTATGGTTCTCACTTCAGTACTAAGAGAAATAATTACCTTTCTGAAGTACTGTCAGTTAGCACATTAAACAAGGTCAAGAAGATTAAAGATTTACGCTGCTCACAGTGTGGTAACTCTTGATTACTGATGACCTACTGGCTTGTGGGAGTCAGGTGCATACATACATAATGTGTGTGCATTCAGGAGATACCTTTATGTGGATATGTATCAATCAAATGCAAACAAGTTTGTTCTGGTTTTTTTTTTTTGCACAGGTGCAAACTGTTCTACAAAAAGGATAATGAATTTAAAGAAAAAGGTGTAGGAACATTACACTTGAAACCAGCAGGAAATGAAAAAACTCAACTCCTGGTCCGAGCAGATACCAATTTAGGTAAGTACATTCCTTTGAGTAGTGAGTATTGACGTGGAATTCCCTGCTAAGTGTTGGGGCTTGATGTTACACAGCCTAATGGACAGGATTAACAAAAACCTTTATACTTTTTTTTTTTAATTTCAAGTATTGATCAGTTTGTATACCTTTAATGAGTACTACAGAATGCACACGAAGCAGTGCAGGAGAGTAAACAGTGTATATTTGTGTATTTCTCCCCCCATGTTTTGTTAATTGCTTTTCTCCATCCTGAACTTGCTCAGTGGCTTAAGGTCCACAGTGAAGCCTTAGATGTATCTGGTGTGGTGAATAAGAAGGAGTAATTTTGTGGTGTCACTTGTCTGCTATTCCTCCTGACTATGTAAATAGTTGGCCATATGGGTAGATGGCCATTGTACTCAGGGTAAAGGGGAGCACTGTATAGATCAGGCATGCAGGAGTTTGCTGTATGCATTGCTCCAAAACATGTGCTAAAGTCCAACTGCTGAACTGTTACAGATAATTTCAGATGGACCACAAACAGTGGGTTGACCTTACAGAATCAGAGTAACCTGCAGTGTGATAGTCCCTCAGAACATATTTTAAGATGAAAATTAACATACATACAGCCAGTTAAAGACAGAAAACCCACCCATCTCTTTCTCTGCCTGTAGAAGTTAGGGGGACTCTGTCTATGAAAGTTTTTAAGGTGTAACATTCTGGCTGAGAGTGCTGACATGCTCGAACTGTGCAAATCGGTGTTTTGATACACATTGATGAGCAGCTTTTCCGCACTTCAGTACTGCATTTCAACAGTCACAGAAAGTTCACAGGGACAACTTCCCTAAAGTAGAATAAATAATGCTTATAGAAAACCTGAGGCCTAAAGCTGTGCTCACTGCAGGCTGTTGGTAAATCTCACCTTGGCTTCAGTTTGTAACGCACTCCAGCAGGTCTGTTCGAAGCATAGACTTGTATCTGTAGTAGATAGGAGTGGTAGTTTTCAAACTGTTGGTGAGTTTTCAAACTCCTGGTAGTTTTGAAATACCTGGTGTGGTTAGGGCTCCTGTGTTAGTCACTTCCACGTCATTAAGTGGAGATGAGGTTTGCCAGATAAAGGGCAGTTCTTAGCAATGGAACTGCAGGCAGATGTATGGCAGGTGTCAGTGTTTGCAGCATTTCCTTAGGGATTTGGATGTGCTGAGCAGAGCCTGTAGAAACTTGATTTCTCCAAGTTACCCACTCTTTCAATGCAAGTCTCTTTTTTTTTTTTTACCACTCAGCTGATCTGAATTTTCATTATGTTGATTTACATTCTTGCTACCTTCATCTGAGGTGAACTGCTAGGAAATCTGTCCTTTTTCTTCAGCTCATGCACCAGGATGTTTCAGCTTGGTGTTTCTGAAGCTCTGGCAGTCGTAGTGATGCACACTTTCCTTTTTGCTATCTTCACGCAGTGCTATAATCCTTTCCTAAAATCTCACTGTGTTGAAACACTGAACTGGGAAGGAAGGTGAAGACTGACATTTCCCTAAAAACTATTTACCAGGTTTACAAAACGCGTGTCTCTTCCGTGGAAGCAGATTTGAGTTTGTTTGTTGCTGTTTTAATAGACCACTAACACTGAGGCTGTCAAACTCACTACCTCACGTAACAAGTTGATAGAGCTGTTGTTAGTAGTAACCTGGTGGTAGACTGCCTCAGATGGGGCACCTCCTAGGATGTGAGGATACAAAGTACTTATTCTACCATAGCCTGTCCACTTTCAGACTAAGGGGTCTGTGTGTGTGTTAAAGCTAACTTTCTGATTCTGCTTACAGACTCTGCTTGATGCTCAGAGTAACTTGCCTAAGCATTCACTAAGCACTGCCACTGGATCCCTTGTTTGCTGCTTCCCCTTGTCCCCTTTTTCCTGTGTGTCCCCACTATAATTTGATACTCTTCAGGGTCCTTCCTTTAAAAAAAAAAACAGAGGAGGACATGGTATTATCAGAGACTTCCTCATTCCTAATGAGGAAAGAAACGTGTGAGAACAGTGGCCGTGAGCAGCTGCTCAGGGTATAACAAAAGACAAGTATGTATGACACTTGTGCATTGCCTTCCTTCCAAACACAAACATAAATCCCTACTTAGTAAGTAGACTAACATCTGTATTGCAGCAAAAGCTGAAATATTGCTAATTTATTTTGGTTTTTTTCCTCCTCATGCACAGGAAACATCCTGTTGAATGTTCTAATTCCACCCAAGATGCCATGCACGAGAACCGGAAAAAACAACGTCCTCATAGTTTGTGTTCCTAACCCACCAGTTGATGAGAAGAATCCAGCTGTTCCTGTCACTATGTTAATAAGGGTGAAAACAACTGAGGATGCTGATGAGTTGCACAAAATCTTACTGGAGAAAAAGGAGGCTTAAATAAGTTGCAGTCAGTGATTTAAGGAATTATTGCCAAGCTGCTGCTCCCTTTTTTTTTTTTTGTTTTCCTTCCATTAACTTCACTTACTGAATTAAGAACTGTTCTAGGAATTCTGGAAAAATTCTGTGAGGAAAAAGAAAAGTAGCTAATAAAAGCTTTAATAGAACACAAGTGTTGGACTGTGCTCCCTCATTTTTCAGTATCTAAATGCAGGACCTTGTCTGGATATAAAGCACACTGATTTGATTGGAAGCGTATGCTTTTAACGCCGGTTGAAGTGACTGAATGGACCCAAACCAGAGTACAGAAGTACAGTACCAGAGCTTCCTGACAGACTGCAGTGCAATGCAACAGCCTCCTGTTCTGAGAAGGACAGATGGTGAAGTTTAACTGTTGAAACTGTTTCTAGACTCCTGATTTTTAATTTGAATTGGTCCGTCATATTGGGGCGAGACTTGATTTTTCAAGCTGTTGGTGACCACAACGATACTGTAGATCTCCTTGCAGACTGGTGTGCTTTTGGGACTTGGAGACTGCAGCTCCAGCTACTTAAAAAGCAAAAAGGTTGCTTGCATAGTCTTGTTGAGGGTAGTGTTTCTTAGAGAGGAACCGTCAGCTCTGTCCTTACTGTAGCAACAAGCTAATGATGTGCAATAGTACAAGCAGACAACTGGAAGACTGTTTATCCTGGACCACAACTGCTGTTCACTGACTTTGGAAAAGTCAGAGGCAAAGGGTTGCACTTCCCTTCCGGTCCCTCGGAGGTATTTGGATTCCTCCCCTAGTTCCCTGGGCTAAAGCCCGAAACCCAGCAGAGGCAGAGTTGTAAATGTCGTGTCTCGCTACTAGTACTTTTCTGAAGATAATCTCTTTTCACAAAGAAATTTCAGGATTTTTATAGCTCTTTATATTGCCTCTGGCCATTACCAAGAGTACAGGTGTACCTGTGTGTGTGTCGGTAGTTATTTTGCCCGTGTGACAAACCCACGCTGCTTTTCTGCGTTACATGAGGTAAGGCAGGAGTTTGCAGTGTTAGGTCAAGCTTTGTGTTGTGAAAGGAGGGAGTGCTGGGTTAATCTATAACTTAGGTCTTCAACTGTGTGAAAATTAACCACGTGGCAATAATCATTTTGTTCTCAGTTTCAATCTCAACTTTATCAGACTTTGTTTGGTTAGTGAATCGTTTTTTCAAATCCTGTGTGCTGGAAACTCCTTCCCTAACCCTTGTTTCCCTGCTTCGCTTCCAGCTCTGGAAACTGTCCAAGAGCTAGATGATTAATGTTAAACTTGAACAGCTCTCGGATGTGTCAGCCTCACCAGCCCCAGGGAGGTGGAAGAAACATCCCAGCCTGGCTAGTGGGGCACAGAGCTAAAAAAAAAAAAAATCTTATTCTTTAAAAAACCCAGGACGCTGCAGTTCTTACTGGGGAACCTGGAGCTCCACAGCAGTGGCATCCTGGGGGGGGGAAGCAGGAGCACCATTGGATCAGATGCAGCACATCGTACCTGCTCCCTGCTGCTCTCTGGGGAGGCAACAACTGCCTTCAGTCTGCACACACTGCACAGTTCAGGTTGTGGCCTTCCCTCCCCCCTTTAACTAAAAGGTGGAAAAATGTTTGAGGAGCTGTAGCCCCCTGGGCTGGTGTGCAGGAACAAAGGCCTTTGCTCCCGTTTCAGCTACACTGAGGTCACAGGAATTGCATTTTCTATGCTGAAGTGTAAAGGGAGCTTAGAAAATATTTGAAATACAAATCAGTGCCTTTTTTTCACCCCACCTGGCTCAGTACTTAACCATTAAAAGTGACCTGATGTTTCTCAAAATAATATGCTGCTTTTTTTTAGTTTATGATTTTTCTTTTTAAATCTTGCTGCCACCTAACCGGGAGGCCAGAAGCTGCAGGCCTGCACAGGAACTGTGTGTGACTGATGAGCAGAGCATTGCCTAACCCTTTACTACTGGATCGGGTTCAACGCCCGAGGGTGGTTGTAATTCACCTGTATCCTAAACAGGTCTCCACACAGAAGTGTTTAGCTGGGTGCCACAAGCAGGTTTGTTACGTGTCCTGCTGTAAGAGCGGCTCTCTACAGGTTGTAACAGCCATGGGCTTGGGTTTGTTGACCACAACAACCATGTTATTTTTCCACAGGCATGTTACTGTTTCTTCAGCCATTCAAGCGTGGAATTAGTCAAGCTAACTGAAATGAGAGAAAAAGTGAGCTTTCTACCTACCCTTGATGGTTTGCTTTGAAGTGAGGCCATTTTGGGGTTCTCACACGTGTATTTTCCCCAGTTCTGAAAGCGGCAAACCGTGTGGCAGCTAGTGTGACTGTTCTCAGCATGCTGAGGGTGAACACAGGAAGACAGAGCAAGAAATTAAGGTAGCAAAACTACACCTTATAATATCTGTGGCAGTGAGTAATATCGTAGCTGCGAGAAAGGCTAATTAGGATGAGACACTTTAGTTCTTCAGCAACCTGTGTATTGGGAAGGCTGAAGGAAGGTATGTAACTGGCATCTCAAGTTAATTACAATGTCAAATATAGGCACAAACGTAGGATTTTAAATATTTTACATGGGGAAAGTTGCCACTAAAAGTTCATGGGAGATTTTTCACTGCAAATGTAGATATTTTAATTAGCATAATTCACAGCAACCCTGCAATTATCTGGACTATGAAGCAGGAAAAAAATAAGCTGTGTGATTTTTACTGGGTGTTCAGTTATAAAGCACAACCCTTCTCCAGTACTGTTCCAAAACCAAGTTTTTGATGATGCTTCAGTTCTTAGATAGTAAATACTAAAATATTTAAATACTGTAAAAAAGCCAGAGATTTTCACATAGAAATAAAAGTCTAAAAAGAGTTAAAAGCAAAAGTGTAGAGAAAAGTTGTAGGACATATAAATCAATATGCTGACACCTACTGAATGGTATGGTGGATGCTATGGAAGGAATTAAGTTTGGTTGGAAGCCTAATTCAGTGAGGCATTCCTCAGTCTCAGTAGGTATGTAAAGGTATTTAAGAGCTAGTTATTGGTTACCCAATGTTAAAGGTGAGAATTTTGTCCCTAATTTGAGTTAATGCCTTCAGAGTTCCAGCTGTACATGGGTGTCAGGGTGGCTTATGGATCACCTTCTTCCTTCTGTTCTTAATTTTGAAGTTTCAGCTGCTTGGAAGCCTTCCCTTTTCCCTCTCCCCACCCCACTCCCCAAACAGAAAATTGAGATCTCTGCTGCTTTTAATCCTCAGAATCATCTGTAAAGCAGATTACTGCAGTTGTTTTGAATTTTATGTTGAAATACTGAATTGCTGTATGTGGGGTGTGGGTTTCTTCGGTAACAGACTTCAAATTACCTATTTAGGAGCACAGCAGTGTGTTCCTATAATCCCTTTTGGTTGATGGATGTGAATGTTTCAATTAAACTTATAGTTCAAATGAACACATTGTAGACAGTAAACCAATTATGAGGTCTGCTTTACTATTGAGAATATCAGTTCAGATCCCTTTGCAGCACGGTAACAATTAAAACGTCCTTAAAGACTTACTTTCTGATGCCTTAACTTATTTGCATTTGCTAAAACTTTGTAGCTGGTGCCTGTGTGCAGAAATTAACTGACATTAAACAAATGCAAGTGGCATGAGCTAATATAAATCCAATGAAAATGCTGAGTGTGATGGTTTGTTAATAGGTTTCAAACCACTCCGAGTTTTTCAGTGGATGCTTATGTTTCACATCACTTGTCATGTAATAATGGTTTAGTTCTGATACATCAAGGAGGTGTGTAAAAACCCGTGGAAAATGTGAATAAATGAATGGGAGAAAAGTGTCTTGTGTGTACCCCTTTCACTTTGACTGTAAAACCCTGGATTAATAAAGTGAATTTTGAAAATCAATAGCTTGCAGGTGAACTGCCTCAGAAATCCTGCGCGTAAAGAAGCGGTGTCCCCCCTGCCCCTTCTTCGAGCCACCTCTGAAACTGGTCACGTTGCCAAGAACTGGCACAGGACCAGGCTTTGTCCCTGCAAGGTGAGTGAGCTGAATGGGCTCAGAGGGAGGAGCTGCCTCTGGCTAGAGAGAGGAAAACTAGTTCTTGCACATTACTACCTCTTAAAAATCCCTCTGTTTGAATACTAAAGGATTTAAGAGCAAAAGTAAGCTGGGGTTTTGCCTGCTGGCACACAGGGGACGTGAACCTAAAAGCACTACCCTAACTTCTCCTCTTCACTGGTTTGAGACAGGTTGGCAAATAGAAGGGAAAAAACTCCAAATAAACAAACCCAAAGAGAATAAATTGGAGACTTGACTTAGGAACCATGTAGATCATCTTTCCACCACACCATGATCACAAGAGCACCCATTGACCAACTGTATGTTCTGCTATGAGCCACTGTGGTCCTGTTTATCCCTTAAATCTCTTTGCAACTCTGGAGCCACCCACTGCTTCCCACAGGTTGGAGACACTTCTTGCACGAGGGTGCAGCTATCGGTTAGCAAAAATTACCTCCATCCTGCTGTGACCACCCCTGATTACAATGACTGAGGAAATCAAGAACCTGTCTCACAGTTAGTGGTAGCAACTGCAACCTCAAAGAGTCACGTTTCTACCCCAATCAATCCAGATTTAAAGACACAAAACACTTCATGCACTCGGGATGTCAGCATTATTCCACCTTTAGGACATCCATCCAAAAAGCACGTCAAGTATAAGCTAATGGCTGCGTACGTGTCATTGGCTTAGCAAACACGGTGAAGGTCACAAGTGAACTTTACCAGTGATCTAAACAATGTATCGGCAGGTTACCTGCTGTAACTGATCTCCTGTTACAGACAAAGCCCAGAGCCAAATGAAAGGCAATAGCCAGCCAAGTGATTTTGAGCAACATACCCTCCACACATGACATGAGATCTGAAGCTGTGAATGAGTTCAGACTCCAAGGTTTTGGCACACAGCTTGCTTTGGTACCTACTTGCTTCACAGAGAGGTTGTAACACAGACAGACAACTGACGTTTGGCCAAGGAGGAGCAACAAACTTCTTTGGAGTACAAACCCCTACGTGTGACCGCCCATGACTGACTGGCCCAAGTAAAATACAGGAGCAGCAGCACACAAGAACCACAGGCTGCACAAGATGAGTAAAGTGGTAGAAAAAGAGTTTACATTGTTTGAAGTAGCCATTGATACACTCATCCAATTTCTGTTAGGGTCATATACTACTCTTTTTTTTTTTTTTTTGTGGCATCATACTCGTTTTGAAACACCAATTTGCATCTGAGCATCCTGAATAAGCAGCATAACATAACTAATGATCAGCTTAGTGGGATCACTATGAGGAACATTATAACCTTTACCGAGGGGAAGCACAGACCCGGATCGTGTCCAGAAGTCTGCAGAGGCTTCAAAGACACAAGCAGAATACGCCTGCTCGGGCAGTACCGCCGAGTACAGGCTCTGGGTTTGGTCTATGACCTTGTATCACAGATGGCCTAAAACACCACAAAAACTTTATCTAAGCTGCACAAGGATAGTTTTTGAGCCCTACCGGAACCGGTGAGCAGTTGGGGCATTCTTCTTACCTGGTAATTCTGCTGACGACAGCTCCAGAGAAAGTTTCCAGGTGGTTTCTCCATTGTGAAAAGCAAACTCCTAATGCTGAAGAGGAAATGGTAGATCACATACCAAATGTAATTACTTTGGCAGTTCATGAAATAAGTGTTTCCTTACCTCTAAACTGAAGTCAGAAACAACCACTGAACAACTGCCTCTGCTGATGATCTCACATGCCAGGCAGATGAACTGTGGAGGCACTTACTGGGAAGCACATAATTCAGAATTCTTGACGAGAAGGAAACTTGAATAACCCTTCTTGCTACATCTATCACTCTCATTTTCAAATCAAAATCTAGTCTGACACTTGCAGCGATAAGCAGGAAAGAGGGAGTTGTGCCAACTTCCTTGTCCCTCAGGAGCAAAGGAATGCCTCTACACTTGGGGTAGGCTTAAGGCATTCTCCATTCGTAAGTGACAGGACGACTCTGTGAGCACAGTGGTTGTATCTGTTAAAGGCTGAGAATGAGACGTGAAGAGCCTGCAGACTGGTAACTGCTGCTCCTGGATTTCCCCCGCAATATTGCTCCAGCAGGAAAAGCAGAACCATAAATGTAAACACCCTTTTATGTCACGAGGAGATGGGAGGAGGAAGAGCATGGCTTGAGTAATCACATATTGTGAAACATCAAGTGATGAATCACCGGGATCAAGTGAATGTTGGCACAAACAGCTCACAGGGAAAACGTTGGAGCAGCTGGAATGAGCAGCCTGAGCAAAGCTTTTTTAAAATGTAGAAGCTCTCCACTGATCTGTGCTTGAAGACTTGGTCCTTGAAAGTTATCAGCCAGCTCTATTAGATAGTGATTGAAAACTGGTCGCTCCCACCTTCCCTTAATCAGTCTCTGAGATGGATTCAGATCCCTAGGAGTTAACTACTTGTGTACTTCATTACTCACAATTTTATGTTGTTGCCTCAAGTTCAGCATCTTCAGCAGTTGTGCTCACACCTCCTCTGTCTGACAGGATGCCTCCTGGTCCTCTCCCACCGCTCACCTATCCTGTGCTCTGAGCAGGACATCTCACCAAGAGGTCACCCTTCTTGCGTAGGTGCTGCGGGTGCATTGCTGCAGGTGTGACGGCAGCGAACACCAAGGTGTGACAGGTAGGACCAAGTCCTTGCTCCTCACATGGATGTAAACCCAATTTGTGCATGCAAGCACCTGTGTCTTGTGGGAGCAAGAAAATGGACCACGAACCTTGATTTTCACACCACCATCTCAATCAGTACTAACCCTACCAGGAAAGTCAACTAGCTTGATACGGTGAACAAGTTTTCTTTCTTAACCAATCACGAATGATTTATTTCCCATGACGAGATGACTAGATCCCATCCTTATCACTGTGAGGAACCAAGATGAGGACAGGACTCCACTTAACATGCATCTTCCTTGATGCCGTTTTCGTATGTTTTCTTTACTGACCATCACCTGCTTCTCCCAGATTCTCATCTACACTGATGATGGAACCAGGGACCCACAGAGTTCCTGCATTTTGCTCCTTGGCTTCCTGCAAAAGTTTAGTTACATGTTACAGGAACAGCATTTCTGTCAGGAGTACACAACTGTTTGTCAGCAGAGATGTGTATTCTTTTCTTCAATCTCCAAAGTGTCAGACCCTGATGACAAACCAGCATTTAAAAAAAAAACCAAAACACACACCCCCCACCCCAAAAACCCCAAAAACCAAACCCAAAACCAAGCCCTGCTGCCTTCTGTCACTAACTTGCCTCGAAGGTCTAAGCAAACAGGTGAGGTTTATTGCTGTGATTCATAAACTTCTGCTTGTCTTTGCCTCTTGCATGGTTTCAAAGGATGCTTTCTCCACACCTGCTTTCAAAAGATTTCAATTTAAGGTATTCAAGGAAAAAAAGATACGTAAAAATTCACAGACTTGTTTCTAAGCCTTAATTTGCTTCTTTATGACCAGTTAAGGTTCCTGCCCAGTTTCATCCCCCACAGGCTGTGAGAACAGCTTGAGAACAACCCTGCTGAGAAGGACCTAGGGGTCCAGGTCGATGAGAAACTGAACATGACCCAGAAGTGTGCTCTTGCAGCTGGGAAGACAAAGGGTCTCCTGGGCTCCACCAGAAGAGGGGTGGCCAGCAGGGACAGGGAACTGGTTGTCCCTCTCTACTCTGCCCTCGAGAGGCCCTGTCTGGAGTGCTGTGCCCAGATCTGGGGTCCCCAATTCAAGAAAGATGTGGAGCTGTGGGAGAGGGTTCAGAGGAGGCCACAGAGATATCAGGGTGTTGGAGAACCTCCCCTATGAGGATAGGCTTAGGGAGCTGGGCTTGTTCAGCCTGGAGAAGGCTGCAGGGGGACCTCGTTGCAGCCTTCCTATACTTAAAGGGAGTGTATAGACAGGAGGGGAATCGAATTTTTAGAAGGGTAAATAGTAGTAGTACAAGGGAGAATGGATTGAAGCTGGAGGAGGGAAGGTTTAGTTTAGGTATCGGGAAAGTTCTTCAGGGAAAGAGTGGTGAGATGCTGGAAGAGGCTGCCCAGAGAGGTGGTGGATGTCCCAGCCCTGGAGGTGTTCAAGGCCAGGTTGGATGGTGCCCTGGGCAACCTTGTCTAGATCCAGGCCTGGAGGTTGGTGGGCCTGCCTGTGGCAGGGGTTTGGAACTCGATGATCCTTGGGTTCACTTCCAATCCAGACCAGTCTGTGATTCTGTGTGCACACACATAGAGAACAAAAGAGAAACCCCCCCCATCCCATTCCCTCCTCCTTCATAACTGCTGGGGTTTGTTTCTTTTACACAACACAACACTCCTCTCCAAGCAATCACTTGTGGCTTAGCAGTGATGGTGTCACACCACACGTGGGTTCATAAAACAGTCCTGGTCTGGGAATTATCAGCAAATTGCTTCATACCTACAGCTGGTAAAGTTTGTTCAATGTGTGTTTCATTTTAACTAATTGATAGAAAAATGCCCCAAGAAAACCTACGGTGAAACATCCGTCACAGAAATTAGGTGGAGGAGGAGGATGCAGTGCCTTGACAGGTCTTCAAACCAAAACCAATTCAATCTTGGCACACGAATTTAAGGCAGCCTGAGCAGTTCAGAGCTAAGGGCAAGCTTATTCTTAAGACACTGCACAAACCTGTATGGAAGCTTTGCCTGAATTCACCAGGTAGAAAAATCATGGATGTACATCAACCTCTCCATGTTATATACTGCCCAAACCTAAATGTAATGACTACATAATTATGTTTAAAACAAAACAGATCAGTTTAGAAGGGCTGTTTTGGGGGATTTGTTTGGCTTTAACAAATTCAGGTGTACATTGACTTTTACCTTCTCCCCCCCTTACATAATGTGAGGTCGTCAGAGGCTCACCACTGAAAGAGTCACCAAGCAGAGCCAGAAGTTGGGCTTTGCTCAAAGTGGAGTAAGAACAAAGAGTGAAGAGGCTTCTTTGCCTCGTGAGTGTCTCTTTGGCAATCCTTACCACGAGTGCCAGACTGCTCTGCAGCCTATGCTCGCTCCCAGTGAGGAATACCTTCCAACCCCAACACCACTAGGCACAGGAGAGAGAAAACACTATTAACAAACTTCACGGTCGTTTAAGAGGTCTGTTTATTGGCTGCAGGGTCCAACACTTTCTGCACTGCTGCCATACACAACGTCAGCTCCATTTTTGGTGCACAAAGGTTCTCCTTGCTCTTTGTTCAAAGGGCTCGGTACTGCGCCAGCATGATTTTCAACCCATCATCTGTTAATCAACACCGATGATCAATGAGGGTAAAAAAAACCCAACCCCAAACCATGCAACATGTGTTAGTCTGATAAAATTAGGCTGAGAATATTTATATATTTACACAGAGAACGTTCAACATTGTAACCTGCCTGCAGCCTTGTGTTATCTCGACCAAGCATCCAAACAGCTACATTCTGGTGTAAAATACTCTTTCGTTTAAGGTTTGGTGTAAAAGCTACTTATCTCACAATGCCTTGAACTGGACTCTAACGCACCTATTTTTGACATAGAACTTCTACACACCAGCACCACACACTTTCAGTCGTACCTCACAACACAAGATAAGGCATTCACAGACATCTGACTGCTGTGATCACAAGATAGCCATTTTCCAGAGCTTTCAGCCACAACCTTAGGAGACCACAAGCGTCTTTGAAGCACGAAGGGCGAGTCCGTAGGAGTCGGCCAGTTCTTCCGAGAACCGTTAACTTGTCATTCCTTGACACTGCTACACACACCACAGACAGACTTTAAGACTACCATATTCACTTCCTAAATAAAAATTTGTTCTTAAACCCCACTGGATAACAGGGCTTAGGCACTTCTGAAGATTTTATCTTATATCTATCTTTAATAAGGGGAAGCTTTAGGCTACAAAATACAGGCCAGGCAATCGCCTGCAAAGGGAAAAAATTAATGACTGGCAAGAAGCAGGTCAGTAGTCTCTGCAAGTGTAGAGCATTTATCTGGCCTTTACATCCACTCAGACCCTCAGTGACCAGATGGGAGACCATAGGGTCTGCTGGAAGAAATCCATCTGCAGGGCCAAGGACTACTCCGTTTATATTAAGACTTGCTGTAAGCATATTATTTGGGAAAACCATTTTACTGTGAGAGAAGTCACTCATGCAAACAATTATCTTTTCAGGAAAGCACACCACACCCAGAAAGTGAAAACTGAGTAATGGTGACACAGAGCCCAACATGCTCAAGCCTTGTAAACAATGATGACCAGGAGAATAAAAAGAGCAAGAGCATGAGGCCACACAAACTGGATTAGCCAAGACAGATGAAAGTTTTATGGTGTTTCTAAAAATGGCTTCTTTTACATGGAGACCTGGAACCCACCCTGTGCTGGCTGGCAGTAAGAGACCGCGATTTCACATACACCACAGTCTCTAAGGCAGAGCAATAATCTGCTAATATAAAATAATTGATTTAAGAGCTTTCTTAAAATACAAAGGCTATTTAATTGTTAAACTGATAGCAGTGAAGGACCTGTTAAGAGTGAAAAGACTTAAAATCCTCACATTTGATATCTATCAATATATGTCAACTGGGGACAGTTCAAGTGCTAAGTCTTGATCTCCAGAGGGACTGAATGGGCAGAAGGATGGAAGAAGTGAACCCAGTCACGAGGTATGGCCGGAGTCTGTAAATAAAGCAAGCTGTTCTGCAAAGCTTCTGAACATTCATTAACCATGCTGCTATCTCAAGCACCGATGTAACTAATGAAAGCCACCATGCTCCAGCCGTTGAGGCACCAGTGGCCATACAGCCATTACAGCATGCAGACCACTCCAGTTTATCCCACAGCCATTACTGAAATGGCCAGAGACACAAAATGGCTTGCTGCTTGGGTGCTACAGAATTAAGAGCCCCTCCAAATTAAAAGGGTAAGAGGGTCCTACTAACATTCCCTTTTTTTTTTTTTTTTGGTATAGTGCAATAGCATGCTAAGGGCCCGCCTGCATCTTCCTGACCCAAGCAAAACTACTTTCATTTTCCCTGTCATCTGTCTGTACAAGGACAATACGTTGTCATTTAAGGGTTTGCTGAAAAGCAGAAAAACACATGGAATTTGTTTTCACTGCTTGGTAACAGAAAGTGGGAACCAGGGGCTATACATAAAAATCCCAAGTCAGTTATTCAGAGAAGGGGTAACTGAGAATCTGGCACATCTACTTCTTTCCGGAAAGCAGTACTGACATTCAGGAGACTTTGACCTCTGTTTTCTGTGGATGTCCATCTAGACATACCTGTACCCCTTTTCTGCTAAAGGGGTGAGCCTTTAACGTACCTATAGCATATCCAATAATAGGATATAATAAATCAACAGACCTTTTTTTTCTCTCCCTCTTTTTAGGACATTTACTTTGCAAGAACTACACATCCAGCTCCACCCACGTAACATGTAACGAAGCAGACGATACCTCCTGATTAACAGATGTGGGATCTGAACTTTACTTTCTGTAACGTTGCCTTGACACTAATGTCCTAGTTTAGAATCATTCTTCATGTGCTCTCAAGGTGACACAGCAGGATTTGCTCGGTCTTTCAGACCTCATGAAATAAAGCTCTCTAAACGTTACACACGACACCAACAGAGGATTATCAATTACTGTTGACTGAGCAGTATCCAACCACCTACCACTTGGATTCTCATCTGGATGCATTTCCTTTTCACCTGTGTTACTCCTCTGTCTGATTTGGTTAAGATACCATCACTAATAATGCAAATATTAATGAGGTCTCCCTTCCTGCCCCAATGAATATTTAAAGGAAACCAGAGCACTGCTTGGCCCAGCCCAGCAGTATAAAAGTGCAGAATAAGGAGCATCTTGAGAGGCTTCTAGAGTAGTACTGGTTTTGTGGCTGAAGTGTGGTTTATTTCCTTGCACGGCCACGGGGAGAATATTTGCAGCGACTGCCATGAGGCACAAACCGAGGGATCACAGTCCAGCATCTAGGCTGCCTATAGCTAGTTCCTTGAGAGGGCACTTCAGCTGCCATTTAGGGCTCCCCCTCTCCCCCAGCTCAGGAGGGAAGCCTAGGCACCCAAGTTACATGCCTTGGTTAGACCTTCACACACACACGCTCCTGGGGAGCAAAGTTCAAAGGCTGCAACACAAAAAGTGGCTGTGCTGTTTAACAACAACGTGAACGTTCGCCCCCCACCCAAATGCTGTTTCAACACATTTTGAGGCAAACTGAAAACTGGTCATCTGTCCCTGGCATGCACTCATGCTGCTGCTGTTAGACATGCAGTCACTCTGCACGAGGGTGACTGCTACCAAGCCTAGCTTCAAACAAACCAAACCCAGCCCTCCTTACCATGCTGGATTCACCACGGTGGGCTGAGTGATAGAGTTAGTCTACCTTTATGCTGAAGTGGAGCTACTCCCACAGAACCTGGCCTGAGGAAAAACAAAAAAAACAAACCAAACAAAAAGCAGAAAGTCCTATTTGAGAGGTTACGTTGTCAGATGCTGTTGAGAGAACAACAAAGCACTTTGGGAAAGGCTGGGTACGAGGGAGACAAAGGTCCAGGCTCAGAGCATATGCCGTATCGGTAACTGTGGCAACAACCTAAGTCTAGGTGCTCAGAGTCTGAAAAGTGACAAAAATGGCACCTTTGATCTCTCTTTGTGCGCAAACTGGAGTCTCACAGGCCCTAAGCAACACGCTGCCTCCTCCTTTGCTGCGACCGTCACGCAGTCACAAGTAAGCTGAAGTATTGCCCAGCTCCCATATCTAGAAGGTGAACCAAACTGCAGCAGCCTCAGTAATGAATCACTTTGCTTTCAAATGTCAAGGACAGCAGCGTTCTGCTATTTAGAGAAATTTTACCTGTAAACATAAGGCTTTTTTCCTGAGAGCTCCTGACAATTTTCAGACCTCCTGCTATGCTTCTTTTAGCCACTTCTCAGAGCAGAACCACATTTCAATCTTTTGTCTTTTGAGAAAACTCTCTGCTTCAGCACATGACAGTACTGTGAAACACCACCAGATGAAGAGCCTGGGCAAGCTGCCCAACCATTAATCAGCTCCCGTGCCCTCCTTGGCTACCAATGCTACCGCACGGACGACTCCTCATACTCTGACACCCAATGCATGCAGGAGGATGTTGGTTATCGGTAAGGTTTTAAGTTTTGGAGTCCAGTTATGGCCTCCTGTTTTTCCACTTTAGCCTCAAACTGGTACTGACTGAGCTAACGGAGAGAGATGAGCAGCGTTAGTACCGCACATGAACCTCAGCTTTACGATAGCAGCACATTTTAGTCTTCTTTTCACCAGCTCATTCTCTTAGCCAGTTCTTGAGGGTGAAAATGTTGCTGTTCTTTGGTAGATACGGAAAGCTGTCAGGAGAGGTCACCTGTCCTAACACTGGCACACAAACACGTGGGAACATTCTCAGCCTCTTTTAAGCTCTGACCTGACCCACTGCACGTACCAAAACGGTGATGTCTCTTTGTAGCATCTTTTTCCTTTTCCTCCCTCGATAGGAAATTATTCTGTCATCCCTTCAATCCCCACACGTGCTCCCACGCATACGTTAAGCTAAACTGACAAGGAGAGTGTATGGGCGAGAGTCTATGGAGCGATGATGTTCATTAGTACGTCGTTATGAAATTCTCAGGTTGTTTCTCTCAAAGAATATAAAGTTTAAACACATTCTGTACATAACTGTTGGTTTCTTAGTTATAAAGTAAACACAGTAACAAACTGTCCGTAAAGCGCTGACTCGTTTTAAACACAGCCCCTTCTCGTTTTATCTTGCTGAAAGTCCTCTTCCAGTCAGAAACACTCAAGCGATGTACTGCAAGTGTGCATACGGTGTATGACAGCAGAGGAAGGAAGAAAGAGGCACTTTTGATCGGCTGGTATTCTTGGACTTCCCTTTTTCCTGCGGAGGTTTATGTTCCTGACACTAGATGGTAGTGTTAGCACAGAAAACCGCTGTGGTTAGGCACTTGGCAACAAGGCTCCAAGGCAGTGCCCGCTCTCTGCTATGTCATCAGAATTGGTTTCTGCCGCACTTCCAGGATATCTGGGCAAGGGAGAGAAAGAAAAGAGATACAGCAAACTGAGGAGGATCCCAAAACTGCCACTGCATCCGAAAGCACAAAGAAGCAGAGAGGCGACTGTGGAGTGTGGCACAGTCCCCCTGTTACACCGCTAAGGGAATTCGATACAACTTTGCCTATTAACTAAGCTCAATTTAACTCCTCCCCAGCTGTACCCTAGTTGAGAGATGGTAAGACAAAAATATGTCCCATCATGTAGAGATGACAGCTGATCCAAGTATCGCTCATCATGGGATGAAGCAACATGTGTTAGAGCAGCAGCATCTTCCTGAGAATGACGTGCTGCTATAGGAGGTGCCAAGGGTTTTCCCTTTCTCAAAGGGGAGAAATGCACCGTCTCCAAGACCCAGAGAGAGACTTCTGGCTCTGAAGATGTGGGCACAAATAATTTCATCCCTTCTATACCCCAAAGCTTATACTTCTGCACTCAGAAAGCTACTGCAAAACCCACTCCTTTTGTTGTCTCCTCAGCCGTGTACTGTCCAAACATGACAGCATATGAACTCATAAAATATCTGTCATAACCATGGGCATCTTTCCAAATGTGGACAGCAAACCTAGCATGCTGGCAGGGCAGTATTTAGAAATATCTGGCAACTGGGCTGCTCTGTCCTCTTCAAGGTTACACAGAGAATAAAGAAAAAAGAGAAGGGGAGCACTTAATTAAGAGGCTGATCACACACAGCTACCCAAGGAGAATGACGTGAGTTAAAGCTGATCCGCAGCTCCAGAGGGCTCTCACAACACTTGTGAAGAATTAATTGGTGGAGTGGGTCCAGTGAAGGGCCACAAAGATGATTAAGGGATTCCAGCATCTGACACAGGAGGAGAGGCAGAGAGGCCTGGGATTATGTAGCATGGAGAGAAGGCACAGAACTAACGAAACCTTACCAATCTGTATAAACTCCAGGTGTTTTAAACATGTATTTTGATGACTAACGGTAAGATTTTAATTTCTTAGTACAGGCTTTCTAAACTACCCAAATGAGATGAGCATCTTTCCCAGTTCACCTTGCACCATGTGTAATGCTCCTGTTTGCTGGAAAGCTGCCAGGGAGACCAGTACATTAGTTAAAAAAAGGTGCTGGAAACTGGCTCCACCTGATGTGCCAAGCTAAAGCGAACACAGGTAGTGAAAAACTGAAGACTAAAATTACAGCCCAGACATTTCACCTTCCAGTTTCTGTGCACCTCAATACACACGCTGTGTCCTGCAACTTTATGTTGAACAAATTAGGTCTCAAAGGATGTTCAAGCCCAAAGCAAAATATTGAGTGTGGAGCCATTTATGCCACCCACATGAGAGAGTATTAAATGCCAGCAGAAACAATACATCTTCTGTGAACTCCTAAATGCCTGTGGCGAGAGAGGGAGCGAGCTTGGAAGCTCCTGCTAACTGGCTGTAGGATTATCATCAACACAACTGTCATAACGAATAATTATGTATCTTGCTGAAACATTGTTCAAAACCCACCCTTAATTATAGAGGATCAACTTTTACTGGAATCCATAGTTCTTCTAAATTGAAATCAATCTCTACATACAGTGAAAGGGCAAATGCACAAACACCTCTGTGCTAAGTAGAATTTCCACCTCTACCTCATCAGCTACAATTTCCTTCAGTAAGCATATACTTTTGCAGCAGGTTTCAAGACCTCAGCCTGCAAATGAGAAGACTGCAGCTATTACTATTACTAGCACCGTACAACTGATGACATTAATAACCACACTATCTTCTCATCTCTTTTAGCAGCAGATTAACTAACAAGAGATTTCCTAACTCCTTTCCTCTTAGCTATCCTTTCAGGAAAAGTCTGGAAATAACCCCTCTGTAATAGACTGGTTTTGTTTACAGGTGTGTTCTTTATTTAGACCCAGATGTGTTCTCTATTTAGACGCAGATGTGAAAAAGCAGGGACTGACAAAAGCCTGAAAGGCTGGTGGGCTTGCTAGTGGATAGACTTCAAACAGACCACTTGTTTTCTCTATCCCACCTGCATTTGTAGGCAGACAAGAGTTACCTGGATGAAAATCAAAAACTTCAGTACTGCCTACAAACTAAATCCTGACTTAGTTTGCAGTCCCAGCCCAGCTGAAAAAAACGCATATTTGGCTGTCATCAATATAGTATCTGGCATAGCGAGACCAACAACACAGAGGCCTGATTATTCGTGGTAGAACACACATTATGTCTGCTTAAAGACACCTGAAAGACTCGTGGGCATAGTGTAAGCACTCTGATCAGTCCAAGCAACTTGAAAACAAAATCTAAGAGTAAAAATCAGCTAAGGTGGTCACTTCAAATTCCAGGGCAGCCTTTGTAACCCTCTAAGTCACTACTGTTGTCAGGGGATGGGTTCACAACGAGCTGCCTTCCACTCATGAGATGGATGAGGTTTGAATTCCAGTATGAAAGCAACTAGTGTTCCCCTGGGAGTTTGTTGGAACAATCTTACCAACTTGTATGAATCATCACCAAGCAAATCCAGCCTAAAGCTAGAGAACAGGTTGACACCGTTCCTCTGGTTCACCTGGTTTGCTGCTACACTATTTCCCTTACAGAGAAATACTCGTTCCTCTCTCTCAACAGCAAAATCCCACAGCACAGAAGGCTGTCTTGGAATCAAAGGGACTCTATGCATAATAGATGTTAAAATTCACCTGTTAAAATTCGATGCAATGGCAAAGTGATGTAAGTTAAGTGTGCATAGAGTAGAAAGTTTTCATCTGTTCTGTTCAGCTTCAGCCACGAGCCCACCAGAGACCGTCCGGTTCCAGATAAGGACCTTGACCTCAGATTCGTTGCATTGTGCAGATCTGGAAAGGTAAAAGACAGCAAGCTTGAAGTGATTGTACTTTCTGCATTTCATCACAGGAGCCAGTGAAAGCTTCTGAAAAGTAAAGAAGTCAGAGGAGCCTCCTCTGCATTGTTCAGAGAGAAGTCACACACAGCTCACTATTACTGCTAGTTTGGTTGGTTGGTTTTTTTAATTACTCAGCACAGAATTCATTGTTTACACTGAAACTAATGAATTATATCAGCAGCCAGCAACAATGGTAAACCATTATCTCTCTCCAGCCAGGAGAGGCTGGAGAGAGATAATGGTTTACCATTATCTTGCTACCCCACTGCACAAGCCCTTACTTCATATAAAAAAAAAAAAAAATTCCCTACAAATAGGTAGTTACTCATGCAGAAATTCACACCTGTAACAGGAAGGAAATTGCAGCCTATGAAGAAAATTGACATCTACAAGGCAGAAGGGAGAGTCAGTGTTAATGAGCCATTTTACTGCAGATTTCCATGCATCCCCAAGGCAAACCTGGGACCTTTCAGTGGCACCATTTTCCCTGTCATTTTGTTTTAAAAGCTATTTGTAGACTTACAAATGCACATGCCGTTTACTTTGAGTGGTTCTGAATCTTCCCTCCGTTCCAGCTACTCTAGCAAGATGTACAATAATGCACGAGTGGGAAAAAAAAATGAAAAAAGAGGCAATTGTATCTTCTTTTCCCTCCTCTGCTGTAAATGTTTGTAGCCAAGCAGCCTATTCTGCCTCCCAAACCACTACCACCATGTCAAGAGCACTGTGGTGCTCAGGTCAGAAGGATCTGACTCCAGTAGCTGGAATAAGTACAATTCTTCTGCTGTGTAAAAATCAAAAGCAAGAGAAGGAGGCACTCATGGGCTGTTCCTGTCCACAGCAGGTCTGTCTGCGGCACCACTGGCCCAATCGAGGACACTGCTGATCTGCAGGCAAGCACGTTATCCTCGAGGCCAAGATGCCCCAAGAATCTCTCTGCTTCTGAAAACCCCCATCACTGGGTGAACTGAAGTCAGCTTTCCCACTCTGAAAGTGGGAGAACTTCACCTCCACAGCTCCTGTGGAGGTGAAGTTCCTGAAGTCACAACCTGACTGCCCTACCTACTCTGGTAGGGCAGTCAGGTTTCTGATGTTTGTGAAGAAATCTCTTTTTAGTTACTTCTCCCTGTAGAAATCTCATCTTTGAATAAATATAGCTTCCTAGTATAACAAATTAAATTTCCTAGTATAAGCTGTTAAAATACTCCTCTATTTATTTTTAGGATCAGGAACATTTATGGTCAAGTGAAACCACAGTTCTTGTTATTTCATATGAATGTTAGAAAATGTCAGGAAAACCTGGATTTTTTTCTTATTTTCATAAATACCTCAGAAGGAAAAAAATTAAGAAAAGAATAACAGTGTTATAATTAAGCAAGCTAGGATCAGACCCTTCAAAACAACACCGAGCAGAAACTACCTGGCAGTTACCAGGTAGCACCAAAGTGCCACCTATTGGCTAGTAAAACATACTAAAAATCCAAACGAGATGTGGTTAACAGACAATTTGATTAGGCAAACTAAGGTAAAAAAAGTGATGCGGAAAAGTTTTTATTGATTGAACACCTTGTATTACCTACAACAGTGGTTGTTAAGTTGCTCAGAATTTGAAGCAAACATTATTGCTTCGCCCTGTGACCACACATGCAATTCTGTATTAGCTAAGCTGGCCCAGTACCACTGATGGGTACTGCCACAAACAGAACCTGTGATCTAGAAACTACCTTTGTATTTATCTGTCAGCATGACAATAGATAGGTTTTTTTGGTTGTTGTTTTGCTGGGGGGTGGGGTGTTTGGGTTTTTTGGGGTTATTTGTTTTGGGTATTTTTCTTTTATACTGATTTGTTTTTAAATGTATGAAAAGCAGTTTGGAGTTTGACATTTGTGACTTTTCCAACCTAACAGAACTGTAATATGACTGGATTTATACACTCTATTACACTGTATTCTGAACCAGAGACAATTTTTTATTTTGTTGCTGTCACATAGTGAGTAAATACAGTTTGAAGGAAGAGTTTCCATAAGGAATTAAACCTTTATATAGACAGATTTATCAGGTTTATTTTTAGAGAGTTCAGAACTGATCCAAACCCAGCTGAAGTAAATTCCTTTCCATCAACTTCAACCAACTCTGGATCAAATCAGTGAATTCAGAGAACTTCTCCAGGGCATCATCCTCTTCCCCACCATGCCGTGACATCTGGAAGAATGTCACTTGAGAGTGCTGTATCTGGGAAAGGGGCAGGATCTTTCCTGCTCAAGTTTCTTTCAAATGGGTCTATTAAAAAGGTGGAGAGATTTCCAGCCTTCAAAAAAACCCAGACACCAAGCCTGTAAATAAGTTCAGCACTGCTGTTGGACCTTCTGTGGAGCTATTTCTTTCAGACTGCAAATCTTTTTGAAAATCTGGCATTGGGATCCCCTCTCATAGCTCTGTGTCCCTTCCAAACAAGTCTGCTTAGCTAGTAAGACTTCTCTCACCTCCACCATCATCATCTCTGAAGAACTCCTCACTGTCATTCGCTGAGTGGGATTTTTTCATCTCAGCAATTCTATTCCGGGGCACTTTTCTCTTGAGGGATGGGGAGAAAAAAGATGGGCGATTGTTGCGCTCTGGGGTTGGAGGTGTGCTGAAAGAAGTGACCTGAAAGGGAAACAGAAGAAACTCTAGAGATTTTGTTTAAAAGGTTCTGTGCTTCTAATCAAAATAATAATCAAACATGTGCCACAAGGCAGTCAGATTTGTAAAATTCAGAATCATGAGTGGTGTCTAGCAGTCAGCTTTATCAGTGGTTAGAGAGTGTCAATGAAACAGTCAGCTTTGAGACACTCATCAAGGAGAAAATATTCTGATATATCATCATCCTGAACTGCAACATGAATAATGAAAAACTTCTATCCTCAGCTGATCACTTCTAACAAGTATTTATAGTCATAACAGACCAATATTAATAATTTAGACACAAAGAATGTCAATCTTATTTTTGTATGTGAAATTCAGAAGACTTGACATGCTAAGAATGTGTTGTATTGGACACACTAAAATCATGCATCTTCATTTCTTTGCAAATGCAAGGTATGAACACAGAATCACAGGATATCCTGAATTGGAAAGGAACCAGAAGGATCATCAAGTTCAACTCCTGGCTCCACACAGGGCCAAAGGTATGTGTGAATGATGTCACATGGGATCACTGTGAAATACCACAGTGTCTCTGTGAAGCTGGGTCACGAGGCAATTACTTAGCCAAAGATGATGACACATAAGTGAAGTCAATGTGTATATCATTTATATAGGATGGAGAAAAACAAGTTTTGATGCTCCTGATGATTTGCTTAATCCAAAGGATGACAAATAAAACTATGTCATTTACTATGTTGAAACACAGGTTAGGGATGAAACTATAGTGACATTCTTCTTCAAAGCAGTAGTTGCTGTTGAGTAAACCAGAATTATAGTCAACCATACTTATTTCAGAATGAATTGAGGTGTAGTGTTTCAGTACTGGATTTACTAGTAGTAATTTAGTATCTGAATTTCAAATTAAAATGAAAACCAAACCCAAGGATATCTACTTTGTTAATAGATATAATTTCTATTTCATCCTTTATTTTTTACATGGTTAATTTAACAATCCTTTAACTCTCCCTCAGATGATACCTGATATCACTTCTATCTGTCCATACAAAGGAGGAGGGAGGTGACATGTGAGTGAGGATGGCAGCCAAGCCAGGTTGGTGTCGCTCTGCAGAAGCACTAGATAATCTTTGTTTTAATATTATATGGGCTTCCCACTGGCAGCATTCATCAGCAGCAAAACCTACAGTACATTTCCCATGAGGTTTAGCAAGCAACCTACATAATACACAAACTCCACGTTCCTAGGTAAATCCCATCTTGTGCAGAAATGGAATCTATTAATTTTCATAGAAAACAGGCGGATTCATCACTTTCCCTGGCATCAACATCGCTGTTGTTTCAACAAAACACTCCTCCAGAAGCATGAATCATCCAGTCATCTCTGTACTCAGTATCTGCTCAAGGGAAACTGCGCTAAAAATCCATCTGCGTATACCGAGTATGTTCGAGGCACACACAGGCAAACCCAAGTTCAGAATCTTGATGGGAGTTAATCCCAGCTTCTGTCTATCTACTGGCTCTGGAATAAAGCATGTTCATGCTTAACCTAAGCCAGTATTTCTGTCTACTTACTCTCTCATGCACTGGGGATTCCGGATTTGAATCTTCTTCTGTCCCATACGGTGAAGTGTCACCGGTGGAAACTCTACTCACTGCCATCTCTGCGTGTCCTTTCCCTTGTGGCCCTTTCATTCGGACAAACTCCATGTTGTTGTATTTATAAAAGCCAAAAGACATTCTTTGGGCCATCTTAGCTGCAACACTCACCTACAATGCATCAAAAAGAAAAAACATGTAATATCATCTCACATTTAAAAAAAAAAATCATATTCTGTGAAAGCAGTTTTCCAAGTCAAAAACATAAGAGAACATGATCATTATCTTGATTCTTAGATTCTAGAAGCTTTTAAATCTGCAATCTTAAGTGATGACCAGAAGGGAAGCAATTTTACAGAGGCTCAGGGAAGAATCAACTCCTTCAGCTGTCCAAAAAGCAGAGTCACCCAATGGCACGCTGAGACAAACCAAGAAGTTTTTATTCAGACCCACACAACGTGGTAAGCCAGAGCCAGCAGGCACGTGCACAACGCAACACAGTCTGTGCAGAGCCTTGTTTGAGTCCAAAAACCAACACACACACGCACACCATGCTTCAAACTAGCAAAGTGCACTGCACAATTCCAGCACTGCTTTGTGGCAAGTCATTTCAGACATTTGTGTGCCCACACTGTCCAGACCAAAGCATAAAGACCCCATCCCCATGCAGAACTAACCTGCATTGCATTGCTCACCGCAAAACCCTGACAACTTTTGAACCCCCTCAACAGACAGAAGGGCTTAATTTCCAGTTAACACAACTGAACTGAAAACTGAACTGAGAACTGAAAAAAGGAACAGACCAATATGAAAACAGTCAAGGTTTTGCTAGGTGAAATAAGTAGGACTTATCCTTAAGTTTAAATGGTTTACCACAGCTTTCCGCAAAAACAAAAACTCTCTATAAAAATATATATAAAACTCTTACTGTATACAGAATTAATACAATATTGTACTAAGAATTAATACAAACACAATGAAACCAAGTAACCTTCAAAAGCATAGAAAGATCACTTCTGTTCTGTTAAAAGAATGGTCAGATGTCGAGTTTTGCCTTTGGCCACAACTGAGTATTTGAAGAACAATTTTATTTCATTTAACAAAACAACGTGAAGTAGCTGTGTGGTCAAACAGGATGTTCCAAGGCTATACCATGACTTTACCACATCAAATCTTTCCACTGCAGGGCTCTCGTACACTGCAATTCTGTATTGCCATGTGTTTTAATAACCCACTTGCTGACTGCATGATGTCACAAGATGATGGTGGGACAGAGAAACAATTTCAGTTTCATTATCTCTTGAAAAACTGCTAGGAGAGTACAGCTACTCACATTTAAAAATGGGGAGAAGAGAAATTATTCATAAATTCTCCTGAGAAGTGTAGGAACAAAGGGGAATGCAGTTTACAGTCACAGTAGATACTGTGGAGGATTTTTTTTATTTGATTTTTTTCAATCTTTTGGGCTGTCCTTGTAACAAACTGTTTGAGAAGATTACTGGCTTTTGTACTCTCTTGACTTCAGCACTAAGTATTGAACTAGAAGCTGAATGTGCTAGCATTTCATGTTTCTGTAGAAAAGCAAAGAAAGCATCTTCCTGTGGCAGTGAAACTAATGTGGCTTACCAGACACTAAAGAAAAAAATGTTTTACATACAGCAAAGTAGTTATCAGAGTTTAAGATCTCCTTGCAAAGCGTGCCTTCTCTGAAGTAACTAGGAAAATCTGTGACCTTTCAAGAAAAGGAGGGTGCTCACAGAACTCTGTTATTCAGATCCATTCCTGTGTCATTCTCCTGACTGCTTATCAACTTCACTCCTTTTGGCAAACACCGGAGTACTATATCCTGGATATACTGGAGCTGAATACTCCTGTCTGAGCCAAAAGCATGAGCTTTCAGGTTATTTTCAAAGCTAAAAGGAGACAGACTATGATGCATATGATCCAACGGGACAAAAAGCCAACAGCCTCAGCAACAAAAGAAAAACTGCAGTCAGAGTACTGCTGTTGAGAAGGATGCTGTCTCAGAAGAAACTTACCCTGTTGTCATAGACCTTCTTGAGTGCTTCATAGCGGATGGACCCCTGAAAAATCACCCCTTGGAAAGTGTTGCTTTTGTCACTGGCCACCAGCTCCACACAGACCATTTCTCCTTCTCCCACAGCCATGTCACTGAATACCTGCCAAAGATGCAAGATGAAATGCTTCAAGTCAAATTCCAGCTGTTCAAGTTCAAAGAAATTCACATTGCTATGATTCTCCATAGGCCCAACCACTTTCAGTGTGAATGGCAGAAAGCAAGGGAGCTGCATGCTCCACCTCAGCTTTACCAAAAAAACACTTCAGGCTGCATACACTGCAAATCATGTGTTGGGCTCATATCAGCATGTCTTGCTTTAGTCCATCATAAAGATGGATACAAAAATCCAGCTTGAAGTTCAGGTTTGAAACGGTAAAGAAAGAGGTAAGTCAAATAAAACAAAAACTACTGGAAGATAACCCCCACTCAGCCAAGAACACTTATTCAAAAGGTACAAGAAAACAGCAGACCAGGACATTAGAATAGGGTAAAACTGCTGCTGCTGCAACTCAGAACTCACCTCTTCAAAACTGTCTATCATGAAGAATATGTTGGGGTAGCTGATCTTTGACTCCTCTCCTTTACTGTCCATTGGGTGTTTGCTGGGAGACGCAAACACTTGCTGAGAAAGATACAGAAAAAATAGAACTACTCAGTTAAACGTGCTTAGGAACGGATGCAGTGAATACAAGGCAAGCAATACCAAAACATCACAGTCCGACACTGGTCAGAAAACATTTCCACCTATGCTAGAGATGCTGGACATCCTGCAGGCAAACCTGATCTGGTTTCTGACTGCATGTCTCAAAAAGAGCTAAGGTATCCTCATTTTCATTAAGTGAGAAAAACACCTTGAGCTGCCTTCAAGTTATTGCAGTGCACTGCAAAGTGAAAGCACACAGCAGGAGTTACTGTGGAGTAGCTGACCTAAGACTGCTTGTACAGTTCATTTCAGTGTTACTGTTTGCTTAGTACCACAGTAAGATCAACACCCGTCAGTAATGGGAAGCATCTTGTGCTTGTGTTTGTTTCCCTATCCACTGTGCTTCCTCTTGCATGTTCCTCTCTCTGAAGTGGTTCCTGAACTCCTCTGGTCACTTCACTTCTCAAAATAACTTAAGTTTAAATAACTACAGGCTTTAGATTTGATCATCCCAAGAAGATTAACAAGCTGGAAAAGAGGGACAAGAATTCATACCAGGTAGCATGCTTTGTTTCCACCTCTGTTTACAAAGTTGTGAATTAAAGAAACGTGTCAAATCTTGGCCCACTATGAATATGTTGAAAGCCGTGAATCTGCCCAGATTGTCGGGCTTGTGATGCTCTTGCTACAGACCATTCAGCACAAAACATGACTAAGGGTAGGGTATTAGATATTCATGAGTTGCTTTACCATATTTTTACTCATGAAGCCTGCATACAGTTAAATACAGACTATTAAAAAGAAAGCCTGCTTCATGACAAGAACCAGTGTTAGAAAGCAACAAGACAAAGATGACACCTACACCAATGCCTGAAACAGGGCTATCTGCCAAGCATCCTTGTTCCCATGCCATCCAGTACAAAGCAAAAAAAAAAAAACCCAGCCAAACCCAAACTCATCTCCAGACAGACACAACCAAGGAAAATAGTTTGTAGAGATCTTATTGTCAAGCCATTAGAGATTCAATATAGTCTGTAAGATAATCTGGGGGAGTGTCAGCCTTTTTTATGCTGGTTTTGTGCCTCGGATACTCTATTGGTGGGAACACAGTAGCTTTGTCACAGGTCTGGAGTAGCAAATCACATCCTACACCTAAATACAGCTTCTACCTATTCAACATCTGGCTGCAGACTGACAAGATAATACGTGCCTTCTGAAGCCAGAACCATCACAGCAGTAACACAGATCTAAAAAAGTGGGCTTTTCTTCACTTAAAGCTAAGAGCCTCATTGGTGCACGTTACAATGAGAGGCCCGGCTGCAAATATGCTCTCCACAGAACTGCCTTTTCTCTTTCCATAGGTCAACTTAATGATGTTGAAATATTACTAGTATGCACTGATATGTTTGAATGTGTGCTGAATTTCTCCTAGAAAAGGAGAGACAAAGAAAAATGGACAAACAGTGCCATGGTACAAGCTTCCAGGCATGAGGAACCAAAACCTCCTCTTTATTCTGAACATTGCTTGCACACAGTGAGGGCAGGTCCTTCACCCTCATCTTCCTCGTTTTCAAATCTGCAAATAATATTTACAGGGTTTTCTCAAAAGAATTTTGCAGAAGTTATACGAGGGAGGAATCCAGACTAGTAAAATGTGGAAAAAGAAATGAGAAGTAAAAGGTTTACATCAATGATATAATGTGGTGTCTCTGGAAAAAAAAAGAATTATACAACTAACTAATGCAAAATACGAACACAAATTAGCATCACTAGTTTTGTTTGTAAGCAAATCAACAATTTTTTTAAAATGGTAAAACAAAATTAAAGCATTAAAGAATACTGGGGTGGTTTTTTTGTAAATCCACACAGGCAGCTGAATGAAGTAAATGAATGGAAATGCCTGGGAGATGCAGCCTTTTGAAGGCAACAGGAGCCTCTAAAAGAAGAATTTCTGATGACAGAAGTAGATCATTACAAGATCTACTGGAAACGGAGTAAGTCTGGCCTTTCTTGTTCCTATCCCCTATTATTCAGTGTCCTCCATGATGCTAAACTCTGGATTAACAGTGTGCTGCACACAAGCAAGTGATAAAAGCCTTCAGTGTGAAGATGAAAGGACTGAGCAGTTTAAGAGAGAAAACAAAAATCTCACCACCTGCACCCCCCCCCAAAAAAAAAGTTTGAAATGAGTAAATTGTCTACCATTTAACAGCCTCACATTACACATTTACTCCGATGGCTCCTTGTAACTCAAATCTCATAAAATTTCAGATTGATTAAGAGTTGGACATGTTCCCTCCCCCCCGCCAACAGCATCCCCAAATCCAACATACAAAGATGTAAACCTTGAAAGCATGAAGAGGTCTTTACAATTTCTTAATAAGGACTACCAAGGACACATAGATCTCATATTTAGATGACTGGTAGGAAATGTCACTAGACAAAGCTCACCTGAGATTTCTTTTTGTGAATGTGAATATCTCCTCCATCAGAGCGTGTGCACACAGCACATGTCACCACATAATCCAGCTGGAACAGGGCATCAGATAGAGGAATAAAGGTTTAGAGTTAGAAAAAATTCATGTGAATGAAACAGAACACATCCCACATTAGTTTTTTTAACTGTCTGGCTAAAAAGTAAGATTGCTTGGCATTGCCCTGTGCTTTATTCTGTTTACCAAACTGAAACTCCTCCAATTTTCAAGGCTGTGCTTGTTTATTAACTCAATACTGAAACCTTTGCACAGATGCTTATTGAGGTAAATGACGTATGGGTCAAGAAACTCCTGTCAGCACTAGTTTTCTGGTCAGTTTGGGGAATAGGTATCACACACACGACAGACTTTTAAGGCAGAAATGGAAAAAGATAGCCTCCCTTTGAAAATGGAAAAACAGAAACACTGATGAACAGAAGCAATACATTAGAGAGGTCAGAAACCAACATAGCCTGCCAAATAACCAGAGAAAGAAATTTGCCCTGTTTTTGGCTAAGGTATTTTTTTTTTCTCCTAGTAGCTGGTATAGTGCTGTGTTTCAGATTTAGGATGAGAATAATGTTGATGATACACTATGGTCTAGTTGTTGCTAAGCAGCATCAAGGACTTTTCTGCTACCCAGGCTCTGCCAGAGTGGAGGTGAGCATCTCCTGCTCGCAAGAAGCTGCAAAGGGGCACAGCCAGGACAGCTGACATCAAATTGGCTGAAGGGATATTCCCAACCAGATGATGTCAGGCTCTGTGTGTAAGTGAGGGGAATTGGCCAGGGAGGGCCACAGCTCAGGGATTAGCTGCCCACTGGTCATCAGTTGGGGTGAGGTGTATCGCTTTTTCTATGTATTTTCTTGTCATAATCATTTTTATTATGATCTCTCTCTCTTTCCTATTGAACTCACACCACAAGTTTTTTATTCTCTCCTCCCCCATCCCTCCACAAGGGATGGTGAGCCAAGGGCTGTGTGGTTGTTTTAGCTGTCAGCTGGGTTAAACCACAACAAATTTGTAATGAGCAAGTGTGATCACTTTGAACTGCAAAGCCTGGCTGCAACAGCATCTCTACATTCTGGCTGTAGCAAGCGGAGTCTGGTTTTATTCAGCATCAAATAAAGGTGGAAACTGCTCTCTGCAGACAAGTTCTGCAACAAGGCTTTTGGGAGGAAGGAGAGAAAATTAAAACAATTTATTTTCCAGGATGTGTGCAATGACCCTGCAGTGTCTCGTTCTGAGATCATAATCAACAAAACTTTTCAGGGTTTCAAATGACTACAGGAATGTTCAGCTTCCCTAAGTGCCAATCTAACATATCCAATAATTAAACAAGCTACGAGTTAATTAAAGAAATAATTTGTGCTAGCTTCATGTTTCCACTGTCAAAACAATAAATTTTTATTAAAGTTCTGATGTCAAGAGCAGCAAACTCCCAGTGTAACACATAACACCTTCACTGTGTTCCCACTAAGCAGTTCCCTCTCTTAGCTGCACCAGTATTGTGATCTCTAATGGAAATGGGGCTTGTCCAAATCTTATTCACTCTCAAAAACAATTACACTTGACAAAGCCTTCCATTTTGAAAAAATTTCATTAAGGAGCATAAAATTCAGTCCAGCTTTGCTGGATAAAGTTTTCTGAGGAAAGCTGTTATGACTCTACTGAAATATAAACATCTAAGTTAATGTTCATTTACACTCTTAAAGACCTAATTAAACCTAAGTTTTCTTTATATCCTCCAAACCTGTTCAAATCCCCGAGGCTAAGAAGAAAAGGGTAGAGATCAAATCCTACCCTGAAACCTCTCTAGCATGAAGAGCCCATAAAAATTAGATAAGCATCATCTTCACCTTCTGTAGGATGAGGTTCAAGTAGACACTCTCTTCCCAGTCAATGTCGGGGTCCCCTAGGCCAGGAAGCTTCTTAGAATCTCTCCGGTAAACTTCAACTTCAACCTGCTAAAAAAACACCACATCTTGAAAAATACTACTTTAAAAGGTACCTATGTGCAAACAATAAAACTGAGACCAGAAGCTGCATGTTGCATAGCTTCCTGCTACATTTTCCTGTCAGGATTGGACTTTTCCAGCCATGCAAGATGAGCCCTCATGGAAAGCTCTGCATGGAAGCGAAGCTCAGGGAACAGCAGATGTGATGGAGAAGAGGTGAGAAAGGCAGGTCTGCACAGAGGGATCTCAGTTCTGGACAGCAGCTTCATTTATTCCTTGATAACATGTATGTTTTAGCAAAGCAAAATGAATAAAATTGTGGATTCATACCCACAAGACATTAGTATTCCTCTGTGTCATCCCTCGGAACCAGACATGTCGCTAGACAAATGCTCAACGTTGCCTAGCAGGTAGCTAGCTGTTGCTTGTTCCCCACTGGGGTGGGAGTCTCTGGGAAGGGAAATCTGCTAATTAGATCCTCACATAGGCACTTGGTAATCCCCCTTATAAAGTTTTCACACTGATAGAACTGACTGGATCCAACTAATTGTGAGATTTTCAGGTGCACTAAAAACAAGCAAATGAAAAATCCCAAATAATCTTGGAAAGCTGAAACAACTCTAGCACAGCTAACAAAGTAAAGCAACCAAGATAAATACAAAACATGACTTGATGTAGTACACAGGAGTTGAACAGTGGTTTGACACTCAAAAAATGTATTTCAATATGGCTTAGTCTCTGTACTGTATTTTGTATTTGTGCAATACAAAACAGGGTGACTCTAGTAGTACACACAACAGCTATCAATGCTAAACTGGAAAAACATTTGTTTCTTTTCAGCCATCAAGTATCTTCTCTTTAACACCGTAACACACTTCAATAGACATTTAAGAGATACCTAGAATACAGAGACAAGTGGTCACAGCTGTAAACAGGGCAATTCACACAAACCTTCATTCTCTTTGGTTGGAGTGGAGAAAGAAGGATAGAGCTGATGAATTAGAAAACAGGTTGCCATAAAAAGGCAGAATACATCAATGAAATCAAACAGAGTAGGATTAAGCCCCATAGTAACTGTGCATTTATTTCAATTCCTCTGGGAAGGATAAAGCTACAAAACTGAAATACGGTGAAGAACAGTGAAACAGTACAATAAGTCAGGACTGACGCTAAATTTTTTAACTTAGCAATATCTTAAAAATGCCTTTTTTACACTTTTTATTTCTTCTAAAGCTCCTAATAACAGATATTTCTATCAGCAACATAATCACACAAACTAATGAGAATTACTAAAAAAATTACTTGAGCAGCTGAGGGAAATAATGTAATTTAAATTCACTCCAAACAAACACAGGTGGTATTTGCACTTTCATGCCTAAAAGCACAGAAACATCACATTTGCAAGATCCCAGAAATCTAGTGTGAAACAAAAGCCATCCTGCCTCTGAAGGAAAGATGTGGTGAGAGGATGGGGTGGCAGCAGGACTGATTAACTGCGGGGTAACACTCCAGCTCTAACACTTGTTGGGGGTAAGTGAGGCTGAGTGCTCAGCAGACACCACCTCATCTTGACTCCCTCCACACTGTGCAGCCTTTATTTTAATTCAGGTAGATTTTAATTATCCCTTAAAGTTTAAACCTCCCTTTGCAGAAGTCAGTCGCTATTTTTTTTTCTGCTGATGAAATTAATCCACATGCTGAACTACTTCTCCCCATTGATTACAAAACCACTGCACAGCTCCTATTTTGTGGAGCAGCCCCCAACCCCATCTCAGATAATGGCATAAGAAGGGCCTTTCTTTCATCACTTTTTCCCTACGCATTAATTTAGATTCCTGGGTGGTACAACCTGTGGGTTAGGTCACGGTGGATGACCATGAATCACCTCCACAGCTGTTCCCTGAGCCAACTGCTTAACCCACATTATTATAAAGGAAATTAATTTAGGGAATTTAAGGAATTCAATTTTTTGCAAGACAATAACCTGCACAAGGTACAGATCTCTCTTCAAAAGGTCAAACCTGGCAGGAGGGGGACAACCTCTGTCCAGAGTGAAAGGACCTGTCGGCAGCCAGAAGCAACAAAGGCAGCACTCATCCAACCTCAGACAGACAGAAAATCGACTTCCAAATACTCTCCACAGCACTGGCACCTGTTGAACATGTTTTGCAGCTCCTGCTCATGCCCAGCTAAGCATCCTCGGTGAGCACCAGGGGAAGAAGGCAGCCTTAGTCCGCACTAGGGCAGTGGTGCACCAAGAAGCCAGCGACTGCTACCGCTGCCAGTAATTTCAGGTGTCTTATTTTCTGCACCACTGAAGGATCTGCTTTAGGAAACACAATGAGGCCTCACCAGAATGCTGTAACAAGCAGCAGCCCTGCTCCCCATGTGACTGGTAATATTAATATAAATAATAGTGCTGGCACCCAAATTACATCTCACTTTTGAACTAAAAAAAATGACCAAACCCACACTGCAACAAAGAAAAACTGTCACCCTTATCTCAAACACCTCTATCAGCAACATCTCGTTTCCCCATTTCCAATCAGAGACATTTGTAATGTACAAAGCACACAAAGCAAAGCACTAAATCCCGTTTGGCCAAAACAAAACTGCACTCTGAGGGCTCAATGTCCCATGCAAGTGGTATAGCTCATAAACGAATCCCAGATACCCTCTACTGCCACAGTGCTGGACACTGGCCATGCAATATTATGTGAAATAAATCAACAGACTCAGTTCAACTCATAGCAAATGATCCTGCTGTTGGTGGCACACCGTGGAGTATCAGGCAGGATACCAAGGATGTGGGAAAGACCAGAGCTTACTTCATTTAGCACTACTTCAACACTAGCCAATAAAGGAGGCATTAAAAAATAAATTAAAAACACCCTGATACAGAGAACTTTAAACACAAATTTTCCACTGTTCCACACATTTTAAACACTATTGTCTAAAATTAGCAATTTGAATTTCTTGGCAGGCTGACCTAACTTGCCCATGTCCCAAAGCCAGCTTGCTCAGCATCTTCCTGGTACTATGTCCAAACAGCCAAGAATTTAAAAATCAAAACATGAAGCCTCAGAAAGCCCCATTATTCAGGCTCCTTACCTTAGCTGTCACCACGAGACTTTCCTCATTTAAGTCCCAATCCAAAAGTCACAGAATATGTTAGGTGGGAAGGGACCTTCAAAAGTCAGCTAATCCCAATCCCCCTGGAGTAAAAAGGAACACCTTTAACAGTTACCAGTTTGCTCAGAGCTTCTTCAAGCCTGACCTCAAATGTCTCCAGGGATGGGGCCTCCACCATCTCTCTGGGCAACCTGTGCCAGTATTTCACCACCCTCATAGTGAAGAAATTCTTCTTAATGTCTAATCTAAACCTGCTCTGTCTAGTTTCAAACCACTGTTCTTCATCCCATCATTCCATGCCCTTGCAAACAGTCCCTCTCCAGCTTTCCTGCAGTACTGGAAGGCCACAGTAAGATCTCCCAAAACCTGCTCCTCTCCAGGATGAACAAGCCCAACTCTCTTCATAGGAATGGTGCTCCAGCCCCATGATGAATCCCATGGCCCTCCTCCAGATGCACTCCAACATAGAATCATAGAATCACAGAATGGCTAGAGTTGAAAAGGACTCCCAGAGGTCATCCAGCCCAACCCCCCTGCAAGAAGCAGGGACACCCCCAATTAGATCAGGTTGCTCAGGGCCTCATCCAACCTGGCCTTGAACGTCTCCAGGGATGGGGCATCCACCACCTCCTTGGGCAACCTGTTCCAGTGCTCCACCACTCTTACAGGAAAGAACTTTTTCCTAATATCTAATCTAAATCTCCCTCCCTCTATTTTGAAACCATTACCCCTTGTTCTGTCACAACAGGCCCTACTGAACAGCCTCTCCCCATCTTTCTTGTAGGCCCCCTTGAGGTACTGCAAGACCGCTATAAGGTCTCCCCGGAGCCTCCTCTTCTCCAGGCTGAACAGCCCCAACTCTCTCAGCCTGTCCTCGTAGGAAAGGTGCTCCAGCCCCTTTATCATCTTTGTGGCCCTCCTCTGAACCCTCTCCAACTGGTCCATGTCCTTCTTGTGCTGGGGGTTCCAGAACTGGACACAGTTCTCCAAAAGGCGTCTCACTAGAGCAGAGGGGGAGAATCTCTACCCAAATCAAGAGGTAAGTACTCAGCTTGTGTATTTGAGTCATTTCAAGAGAATGTAGGCATTTAGGATTGACAGCATGGGAAACAGAAGACTGAAGTGTTTGCTCCTCTGACCTCTAAGTGCTCAGAAACCAACAAATAAGAGTGCTGTCAAAATTTCAACAAATTCCCAGTAATAGAAATCACTCTATGAGTTAAGTCAGTGTTGCCAGTGCTGAGATCATCAGTTGCTAGATGAAGGGAAACACCTGCCTGACAGAAGCATCGCCTTACATTTACATAGAAATCACGTGGTACATGTGTGTCTATGTATATATATATGTAAGTAATTAAACATAATACAGAGAAATATATGATTTTTTAAAAATTTTAAAGTGTCTTAGTAAACATCACTCTTTTCATCAGAACACCATTTTGTGATATTCTAGGCTTAATTCATGTTGTCATGTTTGGCCTTCCGGAACTAAGAAATGACACGGACTGGAGAACATGCTGGATTTCAGATACATGAGTCCTCCCAAGAAAACAAGTCTGTCTCAGCCAGGGATCTAGGAGACACTGGGTCTTTTTCCAGGTCCACTGCTGATCGATTTGGCCATGCCTCACCTCTGTGTTTACCTGGCTTGAGATGAGATGTACCTCCCTGCAAGCATGAAAACTTATTAATAGAAAGAACTCTATAAATACTAATTATTTATTCCCAGTAAAATCCAAAATCCAAGGTGGATATTTCCTCCCTCATTCAAGCATCAAGATGATGAACCTTCTACAGTTTCAGCAAACTGAAACCCTTTACACCACTTTTATAAAAGTTTTCAGAGGGTTACTGAGCTAAGATTGTAAAGGAGAATTGCATCAGCAAGGCTGACCTACGTGTCACGGATTTTACCCTGTTTCTTCTTCACAAAAGCCAGTTAATCACATTTGACTAGACAGTGCCTGGGAAAATACCTTATTTTGAGAACTCGTTCCAATGATTAATCATCCTCTTGGCTGAAAGTGTGCAATTTCATTTAATTCAGCTGCTTTCCTTTTGCCAGCCTCTGTTTCTTATCATGCTTTTTTTCCACTCCATTAGGCTGCTCTTTAATACTCAGTTTTGGTTTGTTTGGTTTTTAATTTCTTAATCTCTCAGATAAACCAGACAATATTAGGAGGTCTCTGTGGGCCTCGGCAGGGCACCTCTGCAGAACCTGTGCTGCTTTACCACAGTCTTTGTAATTCAGCAGTACTGGAGGCATCTGGTAGCAGCACAGCGCTGGTGTACACCCTCTTACTACTTCCTCAGATTCCACTTTTCTTGCACAGCAACACAACCACATGCTAAAAAATTTGCACATCTGCAAATCTGAAGCCACCACAAATTTATAGATCCAGCCACTGGTCTCTGTAGACCCTCCTTACAAACACCTCCAACTGAGGTTATTTGCCCTTCGTCTGCTCTGTTTTACCTCTCCTCCTAGCCAAGACCCCCATCATCATCCTGCATTTCCTCAGCCAGTTTCTCTTCCATGGTTGGCAAATGCTCTAGTTACCTCCTTGCACAGCTCTCACATGCAGCACAGTCCATATTGGGGACTTCATGGGTTTCTGTGCCAACAATGCTTGTGCCTACTCTGGACTGACACCAGAGGTCCTGCAGAGCCTCACAGATTCTCCCACCTGCACCACACATGACTACCAAAACTGCTGGTCAGGAGTTACCGTTTGTACAAAAAGAACATCCTAAGTGTGAGGGAGCAAAGTGCCCATTAACTCTGATGTGTTTTTTTCCACAGAAACATGCCTTTTTCCGAGACATACACACCATGGAGCAGTTACCTTTGCAAAAGAACTCTAGACCAGTCATGATCTTGAACTGGAAGCCAACACAGCACGTGTTAAATTGTACACTTAAATGGATTTTATGATAAAAATATTCCAGCTAAAACCCTGGTGTAGGTTTAAAATCTTTATGATAAACTGGATATTTTTCTCACTGTGCCTGTTTGCTTCCCAAAACTTCCAGAATACGATCAACCTTTTTAAGGCTATAAACACTGGCATATTTAGGCCCTTCTTCAAAAAAAAAACAAAAAAAAACTAACCCTCACTCAGGAGGGCATTGATTCTGCATAGTTCCTCAGGCATTAGAGCTGTTTGACAAAACCCACATGAATTGAAAATCACCTTGTTTGCACAGCTTGGCACACAATCCATTGAAAAACTCCTGAAAAGAAATAAAAATTGATACAGGCTGGGAAGCACAGAAAGCACAGGGCAGTAAGAACAGGGTTTATGTGAAGCACTGTTTTGTTGGCATTCAGCAGCCATTAGAAAAAAATACCATCCTGATTTTCTGTTACAAAGAAGTCTAATGGGATTTCAGGTCTACCTAGGTGTCACACCATCTTTCATGTTGTCTAGAGATCATATTCACGTAAAATACAGGCAAGGTAAGGGGACTGAACACGAAAAGGGAGAGGAAGATGACAGCAAACAAAATTCAAGACTTTTTGCACCACACATGTTCAGCGAGGCAATACTCCTACAGTCTCCAAAACCAGCTGCAATACTGAGACTGAAATTTGATTTTTGGGATTTTACATTGACAGAGGTTTGGTTCCAAAGATCAGAGAAAACCAGCAAAAGAAAAAAGTTTCTTTCAAAAACCAGTCTATCTTCTACAAAAGCAGAATTATCCCCAGGGCGTGCTCTCCAGCATAGTTTTAAAAGCCTCCATCACCCAGTGAATCCCACTGCTGTAAGGCCTAGTAGCTTTCAACTTCAGAAGCATCTTTCTCACATTTATCCAAGTATTTCCTTTTACTCCTCTTTCCTGTCAAAAAAAAAAAAAAGCATCACTCCAAAACAGTATCTTAGATTCTTACCAAATTCCTAGCCGATAGAATTCTAAACGTCGCGCTCTAGACCTAAATGCAAAGAACCACCACTACATATCCTACTGGCCCTGAAACCTCTACTCGTAGCCCACCAGCAGGCACAGAAACAGTGGGGCTCACACTATTCTCCTGCCGTAGGAATACAGAGCCTCCCATGCAAAATTGTTCTAAAATTTCCTTTCCGATACAATTCTAAACGTCAAGGCCTAGACCCAAAATGCAAAGAGCCACCACCACATATCCTACTGGCCCTGAAACCTCTCCTGGTAGCCTACCTTCAGGCACAGAAACATTGGGGCTCAGACCTTTCTCCTGCCGTAGGACTACAGAATATCCCATGCACTATTACTCTAAAATTTCCTTGACGATACAATTCTAAACGTCGAGCTCTAGACCCAAAATGCAAAGAGCCACCAACACATA
>VXBZ01010052.1:1405-13437 GCA_013399135.1 Heliornis fulica | reverse complement strand
ACCTTTCTCCTGCCGTATGACTACAGAGCCACCCATGCAATATTGCTCTAAAATTTCCTTTCCGATACAATTCTAAACGTCGAGCTCTAGACCTAAAACGCAAAGAGCCAGCACCACATATCCTACTGGCCCTGAAACCTTTCCTGGAAGCCCACCAGCACGCGCAGAATCAGTGGATCTCAGACCTTTCTCCTGACGTAGGAATAGAGAGACTCCCATGAAATATTGCTCTAAAATTTCCTCTCCGATACAATTCTAAACGCCGAGCTCTAGATCCAAAATGCAAAGAGCCACCACCACCTATCCTACTGGCCCTGAAACCTCTTCTGGTAGCCCACCAGCAGGCACAGAAACAGTGGGGCTCAGACCTTTCTCCTGCCGTAGGACTACAGAGCCTCCCATGCAAAATGAAGTCTCAAGTCACTGACTAAAGTGACTAAAGCTCTTTTCTCCCATCCTTCAGATCCAACCTCAGACACAGTCCCAATTTGTTCTGCTCTTTTCTTGTGCATCATCCATCAGCCACTTGTTTTACCTCCCCCCACTTTAACCATCTCTTTTCAGCACCTGGGTACATTTAACTGAATGGTGTAACCCAGATGGTCATTAGCAGAGCACATTGGTAATACAAGCAGTGCAGTGTGTCTCCATTTCCTAGTCAATGCTATTTTGCACACCTAATATTTTGTACCTCCAAAGGTACTTCTTTAAGCAGCTAATCACATAGCTGGGACTTCTGTGTGGCATCCTGTCCCCTCACCCCAGTAATTAAATCTACAGCAGCAGGAAACCAGACAGCTTTGGTACTGGTACCTACGTAGGTGCAACTGCACAAGCCTGGCACAAGTCAGCAACTCGAGCTGTCCACTTTCTTGTTCCAGTTAAGCAGTTCTGCACAGAGCAGCATCACTACCACAGCATGAAGTTGGAGGTAAGGAGTTGTTTCCGTCTGCAGGCAGTGATGGACACACACATACCCCATCCAGACCTTCTGCAAGCAGAAGTGTTGGTTCTCCAGGACAGAGGAGATCAGAAAGCCTGTCCATGCAGGTGTGATACTCAGCTGCTTTCATATCAGACTCCTGTGTAATTGACATGTACCATGCTTCACACAGCACAAGGCATCTGGCTATAAATTCACAGAATCACAGGATCTCAGGAGTTGGAAGAGACCTTGAAAGATCATCTGGTCCATCCCCCCTGCCAGAGCAGGATCACCTAGACTCAACCACACAGGAAACTGTCCAGATGAGTCTTAAATTTTTCCTTACATTCACACAGAACTTCCTATGCTCTAGCTTGGACCCATTGCCCCTTGTTTTACCAGTGTAAATGGTCACAACAAAACATTGCTCTTAATTTGAAGACATCTTTTATTCCCTTAAGTGAGAGAAAATATTTAAAGCATAACAATGTGCAAAAAAACCCTTTTCCCTTGGAACACCTACAAGTAAAGCAAAACACTTCACACAGCATCAGTACTGCTACTGTAGCAAAACAGTTCATGGAGGTGGAGGAGTAGGAATTTCTAACTCCAGCAGCTTTTTAGTAGAACCAACTGGTTAGCAAGCAAGACACTTGGGGTATAAGAAGTCTTCTTCGTCTCCTTTTGCCCCAAAAGCTAACCTGCTTTTCCCCAACCTATGGAGAGACATCAAGTCACACTCCCCAACTGTGAAAACACAGTACCTACAGCAGATTCTCGAAGCCCAATGTGCTTGTGGACTAATGCCACCAATTTGTATTATTGGTACAAATGCATTTGGAGGCAGCAATCAAGATGTGCTAAGCTACTGGAGTAGCAAGAAGAGTCCTAAAAAGGGCATTAAGAGGAAAAATTCAGGTTCTCTGACAGAAGTAGACCTCCATTAGAATGGAAATGATAACGAGCATCCACTTTCTATGCTTTACTTTCACTGAAGCACTTCAAATCACAGTACGTTTGCTCTTAATGTTAACTGAAAGAAAAAAGCCCCACGTGCACTCCTCCTTAAACTTTCAGAACATTATTTAACTGCAAGGTGTAGGAACCCTGAGTTTTGAATCATTTCACAAATGTTTCAAGCTAATTTAATACACTGGTAATGGGAAAAGTAAGAGCTGTATTGATTTCTGCATCCAAAACAAACAAAAAATTAATCAATCAATAAGCTCCATGACCTGATTTAATGCTGAGCACTTTACCCCGGTCCGAGTATTTTATGGTATTTTTACCAGGCTGGTATGAGGTTGGAAGTTAACAGATACTACATTCAGTCCAAGCCAAAGCTACCCAGTACCAGAAGAAGGTTTGTGAGCATTGATTCCTGTTCATCTTGCTCTTGGGGAAGCCGTGGAGGTAGTTCATAACAAAAATAAACGTGAAAAAAGTACAAGGTGAGACTGCTGCCTGAAACTCAGCAGCAGTACACATCTGCATGAGAAATGTTGAAATGTCTGCAATGTCTCTCTGGCCTCAGCACCTCCTCCAGCTCACTGGCTGGCTGCACAGTAACCAACTTGCCAAAAATCTGCCAACCCACATCTGAACTTCCCCGTCAGCATGGAGCTGAAGTTACAGCAGCATTCACTTCTTGGGGCAAAAACTCCCCACCCTCACATCAGTGAGATGCAGGTCACTCTGCTTCACTGCTCATGTACTAGAACATACCAACAACATGATGCAATTCTGAAGGAAAGGACAGTATCCCTGGAGCTGCCAGGACTCCTTGGCACAGGAATAAGGCATTTATCAGATCAAGAAGTCACCACGAATGGCATGGAGGTGGCTATCATGCCCAAAGACTTTGGTCTCACATATATTCAACAAGCTGGGAGAAGTTGCAATAACACAGACCTGGATATGAAGCAGTGTTTTTGTGTTTTGTAATAGGCTGCCAAGCATCACTGTTGAACATACAACCAAGAAGACAATATGAACTGATCTGACCAAGTCACCCATGAAAATCCATCTGCTCACTCACCCGCTCAGCATTGACAGACCTGTCTCTATTAAACGGGAAGAAAATCATAGTCCAGCACTTTCTGAAGCATGCAGAGAAGCCCTATGGGAAGGGTGCATCCCCAGTCCTGTCACACAGGGAAGCTGTGCAGGGACAATGACATTGACAACAAATTACGTTATAAGCCTTGCATAGAATATTTATGTCCAAGATAATATTTAAGAGGGGACAACTACATTGAACAATGCAACAGTGTAATAAAGTGAAAATGACTGATTCTTGGAGATGTATGTAACAAGGAGCTTTGTTCTCAGGATTCTGTCTATTGTAATTTTCAATGTCAGTAACTGCAGAGGACAATGAGAAGAAAACCCTACAAAACAAAATGCCGACTCACTTTTCCCAGATACTATTAGTAATTAAGAAGTTAGACCCAGTCCTCCTGGAACACACTGTGGAGCCCACATCAAGCAGCATAATGCCCAGTAGCTATGACAACTTGATACCCACCTTTGCTAAACAGCTGAAACAAAGCCCACAGCAATAAAGCAACTAGAAACTCTTTCGTGCAAACTTCAGCTACAGGCAGGACCATCCGTTTTCTAGAACAACAGCTTCAACATTAATTACTTTGAATTCTTTCTCCCAACCACTTTTGAATAACCAAAAGCCAAACCACCAGAAAGAGAAGTAAATTATCTAAAAAGCTGACTAGTTACTAGTGCCTCTGGATCAATCAGAGCAGTAAAAAGGTATCTCAGACTCCAGTGTCTTGTGGAGATTCCTTCAAAGGTTCCAGTGGGACAAGTTGCATGATCAACAGCAGTTGTCCATCTTCTCCATGATATAATTACCTAGGAGAACATATTCATTGCTTTGGACTCCTCCTTTCCTTTGTTAGCATGAGAAATGGAGGGTGACTAACTTCTGCTATTAATTTCTCACCTTCAGGTAAGAAACTCTGCAGCCCCAATCATCCCGAAAGGCTGCACTCAGGCAGGCCCTGCCTCTGCCAACACCATGCTGGCATTTAGTTTCAATATTCCACTTGGAATATTTACTGCAAACGCTACATGTATTTGTAGGCAAGGGCACACGAGGGTGTTGGCAGGTGGAACAAGTGCCTTGGGGAACAGCAGTGGATTATCCCTTCATCATCCAAGTTGCAGGGTGGCTGATGCCACTTTAAAGGTGTTGCTGCAACAGGGACTGTTCCTACCCCCGCCCATACTATATCAGTAACAGGGCTACCAGAAAATATGTTTTTAAATTAAAATGTAAGCAATTCATTCTGTTTTGTCACACTTACCTTCCAATGGGAGACCCATTCAAGTTAAAAGACATCCACACCAAGTCTCAAGAACAGCTGCAGTAGTTTCTATCCTCAAAAAGCCATGTTAGTTTAAACAAGCAGCTGCACTCATTGCAAAATTTTTTCTCCCTTCTTGACCTCTCTCTTACACTTCTTGCATGAGTTTAGGACTTAACCACCACAGCAATCCCCTTGTGTGGATGTGGATTACCAGACAGATGTCACCTTAGAGCAAACTGGCTGCAGGCATAGAAAGCTATAAGGTTACTGATGCAATGGTGCATGTGATGGGGAAAAATAAAACGACAAACCCCAACATCTGGGTTAAGAAAACAGGACTTATGCAACTGAGTTCCCTCCTGCTCCCAGCCTTCTTTCAAACGTGCTGGCCAACCTCAGACAAACCTGACAGAGGTCTCACGGACTGTATCACTGGGACAATCGGCAATCAGACACCCTCAAGTTATTACTACTGCTAGAAAGGGCCAGGGAAAGTCAGGCTTTTTCTAACTTATTTGCCATGAACTGTCCCCAGCACCGGCTACTTTTTGCACTGGTAGCAACCAAAAGAACCCAAGCCAGAAGATTATGTGGGACGCTGCTGGGAGATGAGGGGGCTGTACTCTTGGTAGGGCCCAGTGAATGCTGCAGGAATGGAGTCACAGCAGGCAGGATTAGAAGAGCTGGATTTTTACAACAGATCACGCTTTACATATCCACAGGCCTGGTATATTATTCTGCAGCTCTCCAGTTTATTTTACCCTTTATATTTAATGAGTATGAAACTCTTGACCACTGAAATGAATGACAAAATCCTCAGCAACTTCGGAGAAGCTGGGATTTCATCTCAAGATCTTCCAAGTATTTGTAACTTCTATACACACACCTCAAGGTAAATTTGACACTGGTATATGTACAATAGTCTACATTGAAATGTTTGAGGAGACTGAGTGACCTCATTAATGTTTATAAATATGTTAAGGATGAGTGTCAGGAGGATGGAGCCCGGTTCTTCTCAGTGTCGGCCAGTGGTAGGACAAAAGGCAGTGGGTACAAGCTGGAGCACAGGAAGCTCCCTCTGAATGTAAGGAAAAACTTTTTCACCACAGGGTGACAGAGCACTGGGACAGGCTGCCCAGAGAGGTTGTGGAGTCTCCTTCTCTGGAGACATTCAAGACCAATCTGGAAACATTCCTGTGTGATCTAATCTAGGTGATCCTGCTCAGGTGGGAGGGGTTGGACTAGGTGATCTTTCCAGGTCCCTTCCAACTCCTGACGTTCTGTGATAATTCCAGTGTTTCTGCCAGAGATTGTTCCCTGAACAAAGCTCACAACCACATTGTTCCTTCCCCAGACAAACGTGTGGTAAGGCTGAAAGGCTTAGGCTGGTGAGACCGGAGAACACTACTCCCACAGACTGCCTGACTCATCCCTTGTCCACTGAACAAGCACGGTTGCGTTCTGAACCTGAAAACAGCACAGGGAACTCACACGTAACCTTTATTCTCTTCCAGTTCTTCCTCCTTGACACTGGGTTCTACAAAGCTACTCTCACTGCTGACACTAGGCTTCAGTGCTGCTCTAATTCCTGACAACCTAATCTTACTCCTGTCCTTGACCAATCTGGCTGCAGTTCACAGCTTAATGGCCAAGAGTGCCCCAAAGTCAACAGTTCGGTTTACCTTAGAAAGAGAAATGCTGTGATTTGGGATGTCTGTCCCCTGAAATTTAAGGTTAATTACACTGCTCATCATTCCAACATCTTTCAGGAAGGATGAGGCATTAACGCAAACATCACCCAACTTTTATCTGTTGGCATCCTCTCCTTCCACCCTACCATGCTTTTGGGGAAAGAACAGGCTTTGGTCTATGACTAGGTCTGAACTGAACAGTAAACTCTGAAGTCAGACCCCATTACTCTGTAACAAGACAAGAGTAAAAGGCATGCAAGGCAATCCAAAGCATCAGTTGGCAGACAGAAACAGGTTTTCTCCTGCTTCAAAGACACAAAACACCCACATGTAACCTCTGTAGTTCCCCAATCTGTAGCAAAAAACCAGTTTGCTTCCATCATTTGGTCAGACACCAAACACTAGTCTTTCAGAACCTGCATTGCCTTGAGATTGTGTTTTCTCACAGATCCTCATATTTTCCTTCATTGTTACATAAGTTTACAGTTCAATCTTAAAGAAATCACCTTAAAATTAATTACAGCTCTTACAAAAGTAATTCTTAATCACAAGTAATTCCTACCAAACATACTCTGTTTTCTTCTTTTCAAGGAGCACAAGGCATTCCTTCTGGATTGGCAGGTCACAGTCACAGAAAGCAAAGATTTAACAAGCCTACACACCTACCTGTTTCCAGTATCTGTGTGTAGTACATGAAAAAGCAGAATGTAATGGGTAAGAAAAACAAGTAAATTGTAAGACTGAGAAAAGTTAATGGCACCCAAGAGTTAAAAGCTGATTTTAAGCAACCATAATTGAAATTACTTACATGAAAAGAAACCAAGAAATACAGTTCTGTTGTTGCAATTCTAGCAATATCAGTAGAGGTACAGAAGATTAAAAAATAAGACAAGTGCAAGACTACTAGGACAGGCTGGATGCTTAAGAATGCTCATCAAGCAAATGAGGGGAAAGCAACAAACATACGAATCGTAAGATGTGCTGAGTGTGGAAGCTTTCCTCCCAGCATCGCTCTGACACCACGAACACCACTGTAACTTCACTGATCAAGATAAGTTAAAACATGCTGATCAGTATCAGTGACACAAGAAATCACTGCACTGGAGACTCCAAGATAGTAATCCGAGCTGCTACCTGGCACTTGCACTCTGTGAATCGCATCAACTTCCATTCCCCAATTCAAACGCTCTATAAACCTCCTAGATCAGCTTTCACATATGGAAAGGATACATGAATGACTATTTAGGCACTATCACACAGACCACACAGTAACTAATATCATCAGATGCAACAGGTTGCTCACTGCTCCCTTATTCCTGTAATATTATTTCCCAGCCTTCCTGAATTCCTCCCCAGGAAAGCACGAGCGCCTGTAGCAACACAGACATGCCTCCTGAAGAGCAGTCAGCAAAGCAAGGGAAAGGCACGCGACATCGGTATCGAAGGCAGCAAAGACAAAGGAGAAGATTACAGATGTTAATAAATCATCTTATTTCAAACCATCACAGTTGGCTGTGGAAATGCATTACCTGGGATACTGACAAGATTATTGGGGAGAGGATGGGGGATGATATTGAGGGAGGAAACACTGATGGACACACTGAACATTGAAGTTGTAGATACTAGTGTTATTAGCAACTTGATTATGAAATTCCAGAGTATCAATTCAATTGCATAATAACTGCAACATGAAAACAGACATTTTCATAACTCTGATGAGCAAGCTAAGTCTGTGTAACCCATACAAACACCCTAAGCTCTGCTGAACTAGTAGCCTGACTGACGAGGCTTTCAGAGAGCAACAGGCCCCTTTTACCCTTTCCAGGGTGCAATGCTCAACAGTGGTCTCCTGCCCCTCAACCCCCCAGTGACTCTGATGTGATGCATTAGCAATACTGAATTATTCATTACACTTCTACCAGATGGGGGGAACAGGGTCTGGGCTTCTCTTTCCAGCAAAGTTTCTCTCTGCTGCTGAGAATAGAGCACCTTCTCAGCTACATGACTCAGGGCTGTCACCTTTCAGTGCTACTCATAACAAATTCACTTCTGATCCCAGCTTTCTTGTCACCCTATCTGACTGCTTAAGGGTAGTTCTTCAGAGACTGAAAGTAATAAAAAGCAGTTCACAAAAAAGGCTCCTGCAGCCGACAACCCCTTCCTGAGTCAGCAGTTTACTGACTGACACTACAAGGATGTTTCAGTACCCTGGAAATAGGACAGAATATAAAAGCATCATCACCCCAAGAGCTCATTAGGCTGCCAGACACATCACAAATGTGTTCAAGGTCACAGACAGACGCATCCAGTTCTGCGTGGTAAAGAGATGGTTTTGTCATACCCATGGCAGTATTCCTCTCTGGTTTTGCCAGGCAGCATGTCACAACACACATAGGTAAGAGATGGGTCTTGCAAAAAAATGCACCATGGGCAGTGGCTGTCAAGCAGCAGTTTCTTTGTGTTTAAGTATTTAGACAGAAGAACATAGAAACATAGAATCATAGAATCACAGAATGGCTAGAGTTGAAAGGGACTCCCAGAGGTCATCCAGCCCAACCCCCCTGCAAGAAGCAGGGACACCCCCAATTAGATCAGGTTGCTCAGGGCCTCATCCAACCTGGCCTTGAACTTCTCCAGGGATCCAGGGACATCCACCACCTCCCTGGGCAACCTGTTCCAGTGCTCCACAACTCTCACAGGAAAGAACTTTTGTCTAATATCCAATCCGAATCTCCCTCCCTCTATTTTGAAACCATTACCCCTTGTTCTGTCACAACAGGCCCTACTGAACAGCCTCTCCCCATCTTTCTTGTAGGCCCCCTTGAGGTACTGCAAGACCGCTATAAGGTCTCCCCGGAGCCTCCTCTTCTCCAGGCTGAACAGCCCCAACTCTCTCAGCCTGTCCTCGTAGGAAAGGTGCTCCAGCCCCTTTATCATCTTTGTGGCCCTCCTCTGAACCCTCTCCAACTGGTCCATGTCCTTCTTGTGTTGGGGGTTCCAGAACTGGACACAGTACTCCAGGTGAGGTCTCACGAGGGCAGAGTAGAGAGGGAGAATCCCCTCCCTCGACCTGTTGGCCACGCTCCTCTTGATGCAGCCCAGGATGCGATTGGCCTTCTGGTCCGCAAGAGCACATTGTCGGCTCATGTTGAGTCTCTCATCCACCAGCACTCCCAAGTCCTTCTCCTCAGGGCTGCTCTGGAGCCACTCTCCACCCAGTCTGTAGTTGTGCCTGGGATTGCCCCATCATGAGAAATCACAGGAATTTCTGAGAAGGGTAACTTGAAAAGAAATGACATATCTTTGCATTAGAGATGTTGGGCTTCTTATAGAAAAATCACAGTATCTGATACAGGCAATGTTCCTATCTCATGTTTCAAAAGTAGAGCAAAGTGTTGATGCTGTCCTTCTCCAAAAAAGTCACTACTCCTACACAGTACAACACCTCTGCAAACTTAGCACAACGGAAGAGTTGAGACAGAACAGCTCTGTCTCTGTACTGACTTGAACATGTTGCAATCATTGTTCCCACTTCCTATCAAGGCACGAGAAGATAGTTTATTTGGCAAAAAAGGATAAAATGTTGGCTATTTACTCTCTATTGTGTTCAGGTGGTAATGTGGAACTGCCATGATGTCTATCAAACAGCTCTTCTATAGGCATCTTCTTTCCTTACAATGGTAGGGGGAAAAAACAACCCAAAACCAATAAACAAACACCCCAATAAAAAGCCCTAGATGCTGACTGAGTTCAGGTTGTCAAACATTTCAGACAGACAGATGGTGACAGTGAATTAGAGATTCAGCTATGAAAATCCTGTGATGTTCAGTGGTAGTCATGTGCCAGAAGTCATTTAGTTTTGGAATGTAACTGGTCTCTCACCACAGTCAATATTTGTTGTGTCACAGGTCCAGATGTACATAAAAGTGCAAACCGTGGCTCCTGTTCAGCTCTGTTTCTGAAGCTGCAGCCACAACATCAGTAGCTCAAGCTTTTTGAGGACTTCACAGCCTGAATGACTACCCCATGTATTTGGCAGTAACTCCTCATTTGAGTTAACAACTCGAGTCCTCCACATTTGTTGGATGTGGAAGAAAACAGGTCCTCTGCCAAAATCCAGGCAAGCTCAAAACACACGCCAATGTCTTAAATTTATTTTTTTTTATTGCTTTGCCCTATAAATACAGGGCCCTTTTCAAGTGACACAGCATGATGTAAGGCTAAAGGGGTTAATACAACATAGGTCCTCTGGCCTATCACTGAGGTTTTTCCTTAGGTTCCCTACTCTGCAGCTGCCTCCTTAACACCAGAGCATCTTCTGTAGTCCCCTGAGAAAGTAAAGCTGTTCTTTATAGAAAGACAAGAAGCTTGCAGTTGTAACAAAGCAGAATCCTTTATTAACCTCTTCTGCACTGGAAAGGGACAGATGTAACTCTTGATCTAATACCATCTTAAAACCAGAATTCCACATCCAAATACTTGGAACCTTTTAAAGCTGTAGTTTTTGGCAATGTACGGGGCCCTCTGAAAGGCCCTGTACATTCATCAGGGTTTACATTTTCCAGCAGGTCCTATCAAGCTGGTGTGCTAGGCAGTAGAAAAAGCATTTTTGGAGTCTCGATTTAACAGTGCACAAAGAGCAACAGGGGACTGCACCTTAAAAAACCAGCTAACCAAAGCCCTTAACCTTGGGAAGATCTACGCTCACGGTACCCTGCCTGCGCAGATCCTGACAGAGGGTTTTGTGGTTTTGCTTGAAAACCACTGAGAGAAGAAACATCTTCAAAAGTCAGCAAGAAAAACTGCAAGAGCGCTGTTGTGACACGCCATGGAAAGAGGGAGCTGAATGCACTCCTCTCAGATCTGAGAGGCTGAGTAATGGACCCAGCCATAAATTCGGTATGTCAGTTCTGCTCTGGCACACACCACAAATAGGAGCTTAACTGCTGTTTCATCCATACATGTGCAGTGTAGAAATTGGTGGGGTGGAAAAGAGAAGTGAACAGAAAGTCACTTAGACCAGAGGGCTCTATGAAATAGATCGCTTCAAAGGTCTTTCAAAACAGAATTTATGATGACAGAGAAGTTTACCGTCATCACCTACTGATACACCAAATGAGAGATTACTTTAATCCATTTTGACTTAAGCTTGCATCCAAAGTCTGCTCATTCAGCCTTCAAACTGAACACAACCTCTAATCTCAATACTATCAATATTTTTCTGCTTCTCCATTATACTTCAATTTAAACCCAAGTATTATTGCTGACACTCTTCAGCTCCAGTAAGCACAGAAGCATCCCCACAAGCAGGAATGACTTTTAATCACACAGAACAGCCATTAAAGCCTGAAACCCATTTGATAAATCGACACTTGTCTCTGGCTGACATAAATCATCACCCCATGGCATGCAAATGATGCAAACAGGCCGTGTGAGCTCATCATCTCAGCAAAACAACCACCACCATTGTCAGCATTCAGACAAACACCCTCTCCCTGCTCAATCGCTTTTTGTCATCGTTATCAGTCCTACAGAAGATTTCCATGCTCAAAGCTGTACCTTTTTATTTCCACACAAAGATGTGTGGGAGGGGAAATAAACGGATTTGAATCTGCACCACGCTGATGTGTACTTTCACCCTGGTCCACGCCGTAAAAGCGGGCTCCGGCATCTAGTGACCCCGACATGATACTCAAGAGAGAGACTGGGGTGAAAAGATAAGAGCCGGAGCGGAGCTGAGATCCTGAGTGGCCAGCGGGAAAAGGCTGGGAAAACGAAGAGAGGCAGAACGTAGCCACGACTGACCGGTGAGTCAGGGAAGCAGAGAGGGAACTGCTGTAGCAGCAAATGAGGAACACTGGAAGTGTGTAAATCGGCTCTAGAGGAGCCAGGGAATCGCTGTAGTAGCAAATGAGGAACACAGGAAGTGTTTAAAGTTGGCTCTAGAGAAGCCAGACAAGTGACTAAAATGTTTCGATTAGTGAAATCGATGATAGACGCTGTTGGAGTTATACTGGGATCTTGTGGGGCGGTCCCGGACCGTGACCCGGAGCAGGACTTCCTACAAGCCTGTCCTCTTCCGATCGC
>VXBZ01010048.1:2152-42231 GCA_013399135.1 Heliornis fulica | reverse complement strand
TATCCTGCACAACATCCTTGTCTCTAGGGGTGGATTTAGCAGATGGAGCATTTAGTGGATAAGGAATTGACTGGATGGTCACACCCTAAGAGTTGCATTCAATGGGTTAATGTCCAAGAGGAGACCAGTGTTGAGTTGTGATCCTCACGGGTCAATATTGGGACCAGCACTGTTTAACATCTTCATCCTCCACATGGATAGTGGGATCAAGGGCACCATGAACAAGTCTGCCAATGACACCAAGTTGTGTGGTGTGGTCAATACGCTGGAGAAAAGGGATGCCATCCAGAGGGACCCTGACAGGCTTGAGAGGTGGGCCTAGGTGAGCTGCATAAGGTTCAACAAGGCCAAGTGGAAGGTCCTGCACATGGGTAGGGACAATCCCAAGCACAGCTACAGGCTGGGCAGCCCTGAGAAGAACAACTTGGGAGTGTTGGTCAGGAGAAGCTCAACACGAGCTGGCAATGTGTGCCTGCAGTCCAGAAAGCCAACTGTGTCCTGGGTCACATCAAAAGAAGAGAGGGAATTCTGCCCCTCTACTCCGGAGAGACCCACCCCTGTCTGCTCTGGGGTCTTGAATACCTTCTGATACTTGAAGGGGCTACAGGTAAGCTGGGGAGGGACTGTTTGCAAAGGTGTGTAGTGATAGGACAAGGAGGAATGGCCTAAAACTGAAGGAGAGGAAACTGAGGAAGAAATCCTTCCTGGGGAGGGGGGAGGCCCTGGCACAGGGTGCCCAGAGAAGCTGGGGCTGCCCCTGGATCCCTGGCAGGGTTCAAGGACAGGTTGGATGGGACTTGGGGCACCCTGGGGTGCTGGGGGAGGTGTCAGGGGGTGCACTGGAGGGGAGGGGGGCTGAGGACCCTCCCCACCCTCACCATCCTGTGACTGTGTGACTGCTCCTGGCACAGCTGGCAGGTGCAGCCTGTTTCCTGGTTGGTACTTGACATAAAAGTGGGAATCACTCGGGTGCAGCAGGTGGGTGCACAGCGAGTGGCATCGCAGGACTTCTGTTTAAAGCACACCAGATCTTCAAAAACAAATGTCTTTTGAATGATGGAAGAAAAGAGGCTTAAAAACTTGCAGGGTTTGGATTCAGAGCAGACCTGAAAGCATCCGACCACCCAACCCCACCGCTGAAATTCTAAGAAGGGGTCAGGCAGAGGAGCAAGTGACATCAAAGCTTCCACAGTTCCCACTCATCAAAGGAAACACGGATGGGAAGGCAACCTGACGTGGTTCTGCTTCTGAAATGAAGACCTTCCCATATGGAATGAAAAAACCTTTTCAGTTCCTCATGAACTGTAGAAGTTTTTCAGGGTCATCTTCCCACATCAGAAAACAGCCTGACTCTGCTAAGGGGGGGTGGGCAGGAGGCAGCAGCTGAGAGGGATGTTTGCTACAGCCCTGAGCACCCCAAAAGTGGATGTAGAAAAGGTCTCTGCCTGCAGTAAGACTGACAGGGGCAGGTGGAGACCCTCAGAGCTGCGATGGTGGCGACCACGGCGCAGGTAACGTGAAGCTGTGGGGAGCAGCTCAACCTCAGTGTGGGGGGCACAGCACTCACCTGAGGTGGAGGAGAGACCTCAGTGCTACTTCCAGTTTACTTCCAGTCCCAGCTGTGTGTTTCCTTGGAGGGGAAGGGAAAACCCAAGGGCAGCCTGAGCGTTTCTCCTTGGAGCTCTACTCGGTGTCAACTCGATGTGTTGCTCAACTGGTGCTTACAGGACTTGACCCCGGGATGCTGCACAGGGTCAGAAGAGCTGAATTTGTGCTTAATTTATAAAAGGGAAATATTTTAAGTGTTGGCCTTCTCACCTGTTTGTGCTCTATCAGGTGAGGACACTTCCCTTCAATGCCCTTATTCAGCCCATGTCCCAGCAGCCCTTCTTCTGGCTGATGTCTGGCAGGCCAACACGAGACCATCCTGGAGCTGAGAGCTGGTGGTGCTGTGGCACAACTCACACTTGAGAGGATTTATTGGATTTATTGAAAAAACCCAAACCAACAATAACCCAGCCCAAACCTTAGTTTAATGGTGGTGGTGAAGTCCCAACAGATACAGCAGTGCCAGAGCCTTTGAGAGCTGCACCCATCACTTCAGCTTATCGTTTCCCTCCTGGCTCCTTCACTTGGGGTTTGTGAAGATCACGGAATCCCAGACTGGCTGGAGTTGGAAGGGACCCCCAGAGGTCATCCAGTCCAACCCCCTGCAAGAAGCAGGGACACCCCCAACTAGATCAGCTTGCTCAGGGCCTCATCCAACCTGGCCTTGAACGTCTCCAGGGATCCAGGGGCATCCACCACCTCCCTGGGCAACCTGTTCCAGTGCTCCACCACTCTCACAGGAAAGAACTTTTTCCTAATATCCAAACTAAATCTCCCTCCCTCCAGTTTGAAACCATCACCCCTTGTCCTGTCACAACAGGCCCTACTGAACAGCCTCTCCCCATCTTTCTTGGAGGCCCCCTTGAGGTCCTGGCAGAGCGCTAGAAGGTCTCCCCGGAGCCTCCTCTTCTCCAGGCTCAACAGCCCCAACTCTCTCAGCCTGTCCTCGTAGGAAAGGTGCTCCAGCCCCTTTAGCATCTTGGTGGCCTCCTCTGGCCCCTCTCCAACTGCTCCATGTCCTTCTCATGTTGGGGGTTCCAGCACTGGCCCCAGTACTCCAGGTGAGGTCTCCCGAGGGCAGAGTAGAGGGGGAGAATCCCCTCCCCCACCTGCTGGCCACGCTCCTCTGGATGCAGCCCAGGGTGCGGTTGGCTGCTGGGCCCCAGAGCACATTGTCGGCCATGTTGAGCCTCTCATCCATCAGGGAACAAGTAACATGTTCCACAAACACTCCTCAAACAGGACGGGGTTGATAGAGGACATCCATCACCACCAGCCCACCCATGTGAAGCTCAGTGTGTAGCAGTTTGGGAGCCATCAGACACCCCGTTCCCGGCACGGAGAGGGTGTGCTCTGACCGGCCGAAGGCGGGGCTGGACGACCACCTCCAGCTGCCGGAGCGGAGCTGCTCTTGGAGGTTCCTCATCGATACTGTAGGGACAGCAGAGCATCGTTACAGAAAACCTGACCCTGAACATTAGTGAGCAGAAAATGTGGAATTTTAGGAGTAAAGCAAATGATAAACCAACAATGTGGATTAGTGACACTATCAGAGTTACAAATATTCTGAATCATTTGGTTTTCCAAATATAACCAGAATTCCTTTTCTCTGTTGGAGTCTCAATTAAATTCCCAGTTACCCATCAAATTCACCACTGAAGGAAACATTAATATTTCCAACATAAATGCAGACTTTGCATTCTTTATAAAGCATCTAAGAAGTGTTTCTTTCATCATCATGACCTTTCAATCCATCTCACACACAACCAAGGGTTTTTTTTGGAGTTACTTTATTCCTATAGAAAAGTTAAAAGTGCACAAGCAGAAGCAAATCAAGCATGTGCTGACCCTTTATTCTGCTAGACCAGAACCATCTGCATGCACACATAAAAAGTAATCATCAGTTATTAATAACCAGTGAACATCTGTAATGAAGGTCTGGTTCCAAGACCAACTTTGAGCATCTTCCATGGATTAATTGCAATGAGATCTCAGAAAAGGTAAATGGAAGTTTTGAAACCAGCTGCATCATTGTAACTTATTCCCTCTAGTCAAGCAACATTGATTTTAAAAGAAGTTATTATCTACATCTTTCTTCTAGAGTTTTGGGTTTTAAAACATATTATAAATTGCTAATACAGAGGATTGGAAATGTTGCTAATTAGCACCTTCCTTTTGTAGACAAAGATTTTAAATACTCCTGATGTACTACTGAATCAGTTAGAAAAAAAAGAAGTGTCTCCATTGCAAAGCAGCACTTTCTCCTCAGAGGAGAAGGGATAACCTGCCCTTGGAAGCATCTCCTTCCAGACCCTGGTCTGAAACAAATGTGGTGTTGGATCTCCATGAGGATGGAAGGCAGCAAAAGTAACTGTTGCTGTGTAAATGTGAAGTAAGAGCCCTACAAAACACCAAACTCTTGTGCATCCCTTCCCTGTGCAGCACAATGATGGAGTTCGGCTGCCTCATGAGCCTCGATACCTTTAAAGATCAGCACAGGATTTTCCTCTTTCTTAATTAATTACAAGGACCATCTGATAGAGTGTGTGGCACACAGTCCTAAATTAGGTTAGAGGATTAGTTTAGAGGATTTATCATGTGCAGTTTGTGTGTATTCACAGAATGGAGAACAAAATTCTCCTGTTAAATGGGGTGTAATTTTTCAGGAGATCCATACCTAGTGTCAGGATCTGATGCCCAGCACATCCTTAAACTGCCTTGTCTAATCCTCTGTGAATTCCCTGGCAGCATAACTAGATTTGTGCCACTGCTTCCAACAGCATCTTTAGCTGAGGGAACCCCAGGAGACCACACCAGATCACTTCACACACCACCAGTGTCCCCAACTCACCAGACCACTGCAAGCCAGCACGGGTCAGTTCCGCTGGGGGTGGATTTGGCCTGGGAAGCAGCAACATTTGGACCTGGTGATCTCAAAGGTCTTTTCCACCCAAAAACAATTGTCTGATGATTCTGTGACTTGTTTTGAAGCTCTCACCAGTGGTATCTACTGCAAATGACACCCATCTCCTCAAGCCAGTCACTGCACACAGGAACGATGCCGCTGTGCTGACGAGGGAGAGGCAGCTTTCCAGTGTGTGCCCAGTTCCACCAGATCAACAGGGACACGGGAAATGCTGGTACACAGATCTGTAAATACAAATATACTGCCTTCTGGTTTGAATTTCACAAGATTCAGTTCATTTACAATGCAGTTTTTATTTTTTACAAGACAACAGGGAACAGGCCGAAAACGGAGAGAAGGAATTCTCCATTCAGTATGTTTGTATTTAAAATTTATATTATTGACTTCATTAAAATACAGAATATGTAGGCACTAGTGTTTCTCATGGGAAAATCCTACTTGTTGTAACATTTCAACTTTGTTTAACATTAGGGTTACCTCTGGAAGCTGAACTATGGCAGATGGGCAACAGAGACTTGAGGAAATACAAAGTTTTAACTCTGTACAAACCACACTGCTGCACCCTTCTGATGCAGTCAGAGCCATCCACATCTGTCAGAACCATCCACATCTGTCAGACAAACACAAGGCACTGGGAGTAGAAAAAGCTTGCCCCCAAATTGCCCTGAATTAATGCATCTGATTTCCAGGGTATTAAATTATTAATCCAATTTTGAAGTGTTAACAACATGGGAGATTCTAACTTGTAAGGCTTGTGTAGAACTGTGAATTTTGTTTTATTTTACTTGCTGGGAAATAAAACCCAAACAATACCAAGGGTTAGAAGTCAAAATACCAGTTGATGCAACTTATTTGTACACTAACTCTTAAAGAGATTTAAGTTAAGAGCTTATATGCCTCTAACATAGTTTCCAGAGCTGCCAATAAAGCCTTCATCTCTTCCCCAGGGCAAAAAACGTTTTCAGATGTCTCTTGAAGAAACTGTGGCAGCTTTAGAAAAGTTTCCATCTCACTAAAATACATATCTACTAACCAGTCTGCAGAAAATGTATTTTTCATCTGTAAGATATCATGAACTGAGAGACCAGCTGAAGAAGCTACATCTCTGACAGTCAGAGGTGAAGCCAGATTATACACTAAACAAAAATTCAGCAGCATCTTAGCAAGTAACATTGACCACAGCTCTGTCTGCTGACTTCTAAACTCTTGTTCTATATGTTCACAGAAGCTTCTGATGTTCTCTGCTGGATGAACAACATTCAACAGCTCTTGCTTCACTGATACAGACTCAAGATAATCCAGTGGCAGTTTTCCTTTGGAGTCCCTCTGCTGTAGAAGGGCTGGTCCTGCAGGGAAAATATCAGTATTAACAACGAGGGCACATTTGATTTGGCAGCTGAACAAGATTTTTGGGTTGGTTTTGCCAGAAGCCAGGAGTCTGCCTAAATTCCCTTTTGTACATTGTGAAGTTGATGTAACTCAAGTTACACATTTGAAATGCAATCTAGAACATGTGTAGACCCATTTTAACAGATTCCTCATGGTACAGTCTTAACTTTCTTCCTGGTTTTGCTAGGTTAAAAGTGAAAGTTTATATATAAATGGGACAGAAACTGAAAAATTGCATATCCTGAAGGTTCAAGCAGAAAATACATACAGTATGCAAATATGTAATGTTATCACTGTGGTAGAATTACATTCAGTGTGGTACAGACCCTGTCACTGACTCCAAACTAAAGGCATGTGGCTATCATGGTCTTGATTTTACTTTTCTGGATGGCACTGTCAACCTTGTCCTAGGCTAGGCAGCGAGGTTAAGACTACTGAGGCAGGAGTCCTAAGTCTCCCCAAGTTTCAAAATCTGGTCTTGATGGAGCTCTGAAATAAAAAAAAAATTAATGACTCAGGTTTAAACTAAGTAAATGGTGTATTTTTTACTTATTCAGATTGTACAACATTCCTTTGGTATTTCCTGTTTATTAGTACAATGGAGCTATTAATACTTAAATAGTTACAGATGTCTTGGTAAGTTTATGAAAGGTGCATTAGTGTGAAAAAGTGAAGGCAGCTGACACCACAGGTGGTGTTTTTCAAAGCAATCTTCAGGAATCTTCTCATGTAAATTTGGGCTACTATGCTAAGGTAGTGGTGCAACTGTGACTCCAGAAAGTTTCTGGAAATATAATTTAATAACAAGAAGCAATTTAACACATTGTGTACCCACACGAGGGGATTTAACTTCGCTGTGATTAAAGCCACAGTTTTTTTTGCTCCATCACTGATTACACAGCATAATTCCATGTTGAAAGCTGAAGGTTTTCAGAGAAAGGAAGCTAAAAAACTTTTTGCAGTGGTGTGTTCTCAATGAACTAATCTGAGTAAACTGAGCAGATCGATGCTTTCCGCCGTCTGCAGCCTCGTCAGCTACTTGCCAGGCCACGACCACGAGTGTGACAAAGGCAAAGGGTTACACTCAGCCTCACAGTTGCCAGAAAAACCTTGATGAATGCAAGTGCAAGTGCAGCTCTTCCCCATGGACAACAGGATCATCCGCTGCCTATTCCTCACAGCAGCCTAGGAAAAATGCACATCTGTCAGCGCGACGCCGTTTCCAGTGGAGCTCACGACGATATCGGCCAGTGCATCACTTAGACCGATTGCAACGAGCCCAGGGATTGGCCTGGGGTGTCAGACACGGGGTTCAGGAGATGTATAAAGCACCTGGGAGCCTCAGAACCGAAGCTCAGCAAGCAGAGAGGTGGAACTGCAGAGGAATGTATCGATTATGAGCCGGTGCTGGCACAACAGACACAGCGATAGCCTTTAGGGGGCAGGAGAAGACTGTAAATACAGAGGGTCGTAGGCCAGGGATGAAGTGAAATTTTGTGTCTCTTCCTTAATTAAGTAATAGGCCATCTAAATACAGGGTATTCCTCTGCCTCGTGGCTGTATGGTGAACAACTGCTACTGAAAAAAATCTGGACTCAGCACATAATGCAGAGACTTTAAACTGGACCCTCAGGTCAGCGATAACGACATTACAAACACTCTATTTTTATCTGTTCACTGAAACAAGAGTTGATACCCATAGACCATTCATTGCTGCTGTTGGGTTTGTTGGTTGTGGGGGTTTTTTTTGTTTGTTTTTATAAAAAACATGCTAGGTTAATTATGATTTGAGTCAAGATACAAGTTCCTTGTCACTGAGGAAAAAATATCTTTCAGAACATTTACTACATGTCTGCCTAAGGGGCGATGTATCTTTTTTTAGAAACTAAGGCATCCCTCCCACTATTATCCCTAAACAGCAGTTATCACAATTACAGTATAGATTCCCTCCATAAACTAATTGCCAAGCTAATTGTGTTCTTCAAAGACCATCACATTAATTTTCATAAACGCTGAACAAATTCATGTTGAAACACACGATTATATGTTTACTGATCTATTTTTGCATCGTGGTAAAAAATAGATCAAAACAAAAGAAAACCCTTAGCTGTGCTTAGCAACTAGGTAATCTTTATCTTCATTAATGAGTTTAGAGAATGTAGTTACAATATGGTGTAAAATGCAGAATAAAAACATTACCATATTGGAAAAAAAATGCGAAAATCCTGGTTAATTTCATATTCAGCTGATCAAGATAAGTGTGAAAACGGTATTATTTTTATTGTGACCAAAACAGCTTGGCTTAAAAAAAAAAATAATTTTAAAATAAATATTTCATAATAACATTGTATTTCAAGCAACTCTTAAAAAAAAAACCCCCACGAACTTCACGCGGGCGCGGAACGGCGGGTAATTTCCCCTAAACCAGTTTAGGGGAAATTACCCTGAGTTTAGCACTCACCCCCATGCTGGAGCAGCAGCTTGCCAATTTCCACATGTCCATTTGACAGAGCATCATGCAAAGGAGTCACCCCGTCCACTTGACTGAACAGGTCTACCTCTGGACAGCGCTGCAAAATTTCGCGGACACACACTGTGCTGCCATGGTTACAGGCTTCGTGCAAAGGCGTCCAGCCAGCAAAGTCTGAATTATAAATCAAGGGAAGTTTTTAAAACAGCAGAAGTAGTACTAAAAATGTTAATAATGTAATTCATTAGACAGCAAAACACTTTTTTATTTTTGGTGTCTGTCATGCCCACAGCACGCAGGCTGTGATTTCAAAACAAGAAGTTTTGAAAACATCTGAAAAAGTTAAATATAATCTTTAAAAATCAATAGAAAACGTGATGCTAAACCCCACCATAGTTGTAAATTAATCCCTCAACAATTTCTGCAACAGTATTATTTAAAATAATAAAGACTGTTCTTTAAAAATAAAGACTGTTCCAGTAGCATAAGAACAAACTTCATTAACACATATTAATATAGTTCTTTATCTGGCTTAATTTCTTAGTTCTGTAGAGAAAAATAAGTTAACTTACCTTTAGCATTAATGTCTATTCCAGGGAAAGAGAGAAGCTGAATCACTTTCTCCACACTGTTACTTTTGCAAGCTTTATGCAGCTCTGTCTCTCCTACCATAAAAAATTAATAGATTACACCAGACTAGGCAAGATAGCAACTAAAGAAAATAATCAAAGTGCCTGGAACTAGGAGACCTGGCTATATGCCAGAAAATTCAATAATGAGTAAGATTTTCCTTTTTCCTGGCTAACCATCTTTTAAGAAAATTCAAAAAAAAAACCCACAGAGCTTCTGTTCCACCAGAGATCCAGCAATGAAATTGCATTGCAAACGGTTTAACACAGGAATTATCTCCCCCCAGTTCAAGGTTTAAAGCTTCAAATCACACTATAAAAGCACCAAGTGATCACAGAACACCAAAAACACCGGGTTTTGAAGCAGTAAAACTTTAGAGTGCAGTTGCCCTCCCTTAAATTTATTCAAGAACCTACAGTAAAATGTATGGTTCTTTTTACACAGCATTTATAGCTTAATTCAAATGAATGTTTCTGGCTAAGCACGAGTGCCTCTACACACTCAAGTATAATTCAGAACTTCAAATCCGTTAACAGATGGTTTGCTGTTTCTCAATAGGCTGCCTGACTTGGCTACAGTAGCAAGGGAGGGGGGAAAGAGAGAAATAAATGGAGTCCCAATAATAATAATAATAATAAAAATTTTAAAAAAGCCTTCCAGAANACAAGGAAATCTAGGTATCTTTTCTCTGGAAAAAAAACCAAAACAAACCCAAACCAAAGAACAAAACCACCCCTTCAAAAAAAAAAAAAAAAAAAATCCCAAGCCTTAGTACCTTGTAAAGCCAAAGTAAGTGTGAAAAACTGAACAGCAATCAGCTGAGAGCTGCTGCTCGTAGGTAAAGACACCATCAGCTTCTGCATGATGAAAACTTCAGACCCATTCTAAGAGCTGTTTTGTTTCCACTAAATGATTAGGTTTGAACAAGAGCCAGAGGAAAGTCTTGATGCCAGGTGAAAGATGATGCAACAAACATCTTAGAAATGAAAAATATCTCTCAGCCTTTGTGGTAAGATTTACGTGGTATATTTTGTTATATTAATACCTTCACCATGTAAATCTGTCAGCTCCACACTTATTCTTTCAACAGAAGATACTGCTTAAAATTTGGCAGGGGAAGAACAGGAAAAAAAAAAAAAAAAGCAGGTTTGTGGGGTTTTTTCCCCTTCTAGTCCTTCAGCTCACTTTTCTTTGTAGAAGTCAGCATGTAATAATTCACATCAATTTTACTTGCAAAAGCAATAAAGAGAAAGGGAACCAATTTTAAAAATGCATGGTCTGGCTCTGTTACTGAAGCTCTCTTAAATCCCAAAAGAGGGTGAGCTGCCTTTTTTTTTTTTTTTTCCCCCTGTCCTTCACTGTTTGTGACACAATTCTGGGTTTAATTTTCTCAACAACCTCACCTTGCTTTTTCTAAGCCTTCTCTTAGGTGTCATGAATAATATACTCGTGTTTTAAGCCATATAGGTAAATTTCCAATGATAGAGATGACAAAAAGTAGTTCCAGTAAGTGATTCTGTTCAGGTACAGTACAATTTATTAAATTTGTATAATAAATAGGGACTAAATGAATCACTGCAGCGCTGCTTTATTCCTTAGGTACTTGGGTTCCAGTATAGCTAAGACAAAAGCCAAATGCCTTTCATAGTCTGGGCTGAATGCCTGGAAGAAAACAGTCCATATGCTTAACACAGCTATGTAACATAGCATACTCCTCAGTCTTTGTTCACAAAATGTCTAGGACTGAAAGAGATGAAGACTGAATTATACTTTCAAATCAGAAGACGTTGATCCTACCAAGCACAGGTTGAGGTGGATTAGCAAAGTAAGGCAGGCAAGGCTGGAATGAGCTCACACAAGCTGTACACTGTATTTAATATCTGGGAGGGGGAGGGGAAGGAAGAGGCAGTTTTATTTCACCATATATACAATTCCTCCTCTCAAACAGGCATCACAAGGAAGAAACATGGACAATAAGAAAATAATTCTTGGGCATAAGCAATTGTTTCAGCTCAGTACTCATCAAGACAAGATTTTCAAACATGCAACTGTTGATTCTACCCATGTAAAGTTCATAACATAAATTAGATATACAGAATACCTCTTATGTTTTTCCTTTGAAAACGTACTTCTTTGGTCAAAGAGTAGCAATTCTCTTTGGAGTGTGAACCTTCAGCTTCTGCTTTGGCTTTACACTTCCTTTTCAATGTAGAGCCCTTACTGAAGATTATTGTAGCAAAAAGAACATGTTTAATATCACTACTTAATATTTTAAGATAATGTGTATGTACTTAACACTTTTAAATGTGCATATAGAGCACAATTAGATCTATCAATTTCAGAGCTACTTCTGAAATGTCTTAATTATACAATTTTTATGTCATTTAATTATAACCGTGTTTAAAACACTAATAAAAATAAGTTACCCACAATTAAACTTTCTTTAAAGGTTTAAACTTCTCTAAATTTAACTTTGGGAAAAATAATAACTACATCAGTCTGCATACACATGGAGATGCAGGAGGAGCAGAAAGGGGGAACCCCCAGCCCAGAGGTGTTACAGGTTTACAATGGAGCTCTCTGTCAGTTGCAGTAATTTGTGGACAACAAAGCAGGTCATATAAAGTTCAAGAAATGTGTCAGGTCAGAAGCTGTCCCCCAAAGCAGAATAAAACTGGTGATGTTATAGGTATTACTCACGGTAGATCAGGCAGCACTTTGACTTGGTTCTGCTTATCTCCATTTAGCATCTGTAATGCCCTTTGAGACCGAGGGCACGGCCGTTGCCCTATTTTCCCCTTCCTTGCTTTGTCTATCTTTGTCTCACATGTCTGTAATTCTCCCAACGTGGGCAAATAGGAACAGACCTGTTGCAAAAAACATCCTTTTCAATGACTTTGTACTCAGCAAATTAAAACACAATCATTTTCTTTTGTTCCGTGTCACACAAAGCGGTCATCTACCACCCACGGCTCGCTGTCTATAGGTTTAAGTTTATTTTTTTTTAGATGTGATGCCTAAATAATTGCATACATAGATTGTTTACAGTTGTCTTCTGCAACCTTTGTTTATTTTCTTGCAATTGGTTCTCTATGCTGGGCTCAGAGGTGAGTGGGCTGTTTCTGAACCAGAATTCTAGAGCTCTCTCTGGGGTTTATTGGTAGCTAAGAAATGTTGATCACTTTACTGTTAATTGATTCTCAGGTATTTAATGAAAGTATTTACAAGCATCCTGCTCCCATCCTGGGGAGCAAAACACAGGAAGCATTTTGGAAGAAAATACTCATTCCTCTCCTCCATCTCTTCTAACATGAAGCTTTGGATTAAGCCTTTGAGCAGTGCAAAGGCAGTAAGCCAGTTATCTCGTAGGTGCTCTCTCATTATCAGGGTAGCTTTGGAAGCTGTAGATATTCTGGCTTCTTTCCAGCTGTACAGACACTCCAACCCACCTAAACCATTCATTTTAAAAAGCCACAGAAGTTTCTGCAGTTTGGCAAGAGCAAAGGATAAATATCAGTGTGGGCTCACTGAAGGATTACACAACTGTTTTATCTGAAAGAAGATGCTGAAGCTTTGAGGATCTAGAAGATCACTGCAGATTCTGTAGGCAACATGCAATAGGTGAAGAACACCTCACCTGCCCCCTCACTGTACATTTACCACCAGAGGACAGGACCATTTGAGTCCACAGAAAATCCCAGCTGCATGAGCAACCTCAGCAGAACTGGACAGTGTTTACTGCATGGAGCAAGAAAGGAAGATGACAAATGCAAAGGGAAAAAGCCATGACAAGCACATGAACTCGTTTGAAGCATTGCAAAAATTACATTTAAGTAGTTGAGGAGAGTGATCAGTAGTCATGGCAATATTAAAAATAGCAATTGCTGCTCTATATGTGTTGGCAACATACATTAAATATTAGAAATGTAGTTGCTTTATTTTTAGAATTCTGACAGACTTTTGTTTGAGCTCTGTTTAAACACAATGTATTAATAAACAATGATCTCTGCTCACAATACTCATGTAAAATTCAGGGAAACTTATGTGTGGAAAATGTATACAGGTGTAAATTTATTTTTCTTTGACTTTATCTGTAGAATTTTAGGCTATACAGAGACAGTTACAGATTCAATATTGGGTTTATTCATTAGTAGTAAGATAACTGAAGTAAGTCTCTAAGATAGGGCTGTGTTTGCTTGCATCCCACCAACAGTCATGGCTTTGAGTACTTCCCTCACAGCTTTAATTACAGATTTCCTCATCAACTATCATAATTTGTGATCTGAAGGCAGGAAAAGGTTTGAAAGTAGGAGAAAGGTTTTAAAAGGAGAAACTGATTGGAATATACCGTAGTTCCAAATCATAAAAATAAGTGTTTGGACCAAGTAGAATAATACTTTCAACTCATCAAAAAACCTGGAGGAAAATATCCAAGGGAAATCACAACATATCTGGCATATTCCTTAACTAAAAATTGATGTAAATTGATTTGCAATGTTAAGAGATATTTTTAAAAGCTTTCATTGTGACTTTCATGTTAACTGCATGGAAACATTTTAATCAGAAGTTACATATCCTCTGACAGGAAAAATCTTACCCTTGTTTTGAACTGAGATCTTGGGCAAAAAAAAATAATTAAATGCAGCAGAATCTATTTACAGATGGAAAACAATGCAAGCAATAAGGTATGAATTCAGATCACAAAAGAGAGATATTTTCCTAGACTGTCATGAATCCAGCTACTTGTAAAATACTCATAAGTTATTAAGGAGTAGAAGAGTTACTTACTATTTTCTGAAGAGAAAAAGGTTCTGTAGAAATAGTTATTCCCTTCTGTAAACAAATGTTTTTAAAAACTGCTTCTGCAACAAACATTTGAAGCCAGTGGGATGGGATGGAGCAAATGAACATTCGTAATTCAGATACTGAAAAATCTGGATTTATAAACAAGAGGAAAAAAAAAGAAAAATAAGAGCCATAAAATGAGAATATACAAACCTATACTTCTAGACTTACCTAGAAGATAGCACCTCCAGAATTCTTTTCCATCTTGTTGCAGATTCATAAGTTTTTCATTAGAATTACTAAAAATACTTACACTGAGAATTTTCTCTTATCTGAGCTAATGATCACAAGATTTAAAAGGCAAAGCACCACTTTTTATGAGGAACTTTAAAGAAAAAGTGCTCTAAATACAATCTTACAGAAGTTGCATCTTGATTTTTAAAAATTGAATTGTCACTTTGGGAATTGATTAGCTCCAAAAATCTGCCAGTGATACAATGCAAACATAATTCAGATTTAATGTACAGCACATGAACAGGGAAATCTACAAGTAATGCAGGGTGACCTACATTAAAAGTGACCTCAAGCAAATTCCAACCCCATTTAGATGTACCAAATGGTTCATGCTGTTCTAAAAACAAGACTCTGGCAGGAAATTATATATCTATTCTATCTCAACATAAATCTGGCATATGCCTGGGTTTTTGTTTTGTTTGGAAGAGGAGACAAAATGACTGTTTTCTTAAGGTGGTATTTGTATTTGGATTCTAGTAAAATAATTTTGTCAAAATAGCAACTGAAACAGGTGGAAAGCAAGGCCTGCCATGAAGAGGAAAGGTTTTACTGCACTGAGGGAGTGTTCTCTTCTGTGAGACCTGCTCATACATTAACTGATCTGACTCAACCTAAACAGAAAAACAGCTTTTGACAATAAAGACATTTTCTACTTAAGAGTGACAGAATTTAGGGCAACTCTGCCACAGCTTTTTGAGCTTTACATGCTGTGGGCTGAGGAGTCAAAGGCAGTCATCACCAATAGGTCAAAGAATCTTTTCATAACCAGCCTGGATGCTGTTCTTGAGAATGCTCTCAATTAATGTGAGCATAGAAAATACCATTTTTTTTTGTTTGTGTTAAGTGTGCAAGTCCTACAGAAGTGTATAGCCATGATTCTTCATATTGTATTAAAGACAGGAAATCCCTTGGAGAGGTGGTAACAGCAGTAGACACTGAAAGACCCAGTGATTTAAATACTATGAAGTACCAACTGATTTTGCCTTTTAGGGTCCAAGGTAGAATATATCAGTTCTGATAATTTGCTTTCTCCAAAACTGGAGTGGAACTACTTGTATAAAAAATAAGGTTTTAGTTTCTTTTTTTCAGGACTATTATTTGCCCAAGCAGGAGAAGGCAGAAACACTTTAAATGAAGACTATGTGCACCTCTCTCCAGACAAAATGAAGCCTGAAACCAGCATATCCATATAGGTGTAAAGGTTGTTACAATTTACCCACTATTTCTTAAAAAAAGGGGTGGGTTGGTGGGGGGAGCTTTGGTGGGAAATAAGTTTGAAAACAAAAGCATTTAGTAGCTTTACTGAGATTATTCTTTGGTCTTTTTTTGTTCCACAACCCCTCATTGACAGAAGGAGAGATACTTCAATTGACATTTCATGTTAATGACAACGGTTCATTTGCGTCGTTAAATTTGTCTGTATCTAGTATATTCAGTGGAGAGGAACAACAGTGACTCACAGAACCAGTTGGAATTTTCCCCCACCCCCAAATAAATGCCATTAAGTCTAATGATTTGGAATGAGAGACTGAAATGCTTTATTTGAAGTCTGTATGAGTCAGAGTGTCTTTAAGCAAACATCAAGTTTGTGGAATGAAAAAGTTTCACTGGTCTGAGCAAAGGTACCTCCAATTGTCTCTCAAGTTATGGCTTATTATCACATACTTGAAGCCCTTCCTAAAGTGAAACAGACAAGATTTAACTTGAAAGTAAACAGAATTTTAGTTAGGGCTTCAAGGTATCTGATCAAAAGACATTGAAAGGCATTTCAAATACTCACCACCACATGAAATAGCAATGTAGTGTGCCAAATCATCAGCTATTTGATGAAACATATTTTTGTCCATAAGCAAACTTGACACAATCCAGTACTCCACTACAGTTCCAAGAATTTCATTTAACAGGCCAGCTACTTCACACCTAAAAGCCTAAATGGATTTAATAAAAAAAAAAGTAGTATCTATAAATTACATAAGAAACTCACACTGATATTGTACCAGTAATAACACCAGAGAACTTCTTTAGGTAAATGCCCACTGTGCTGCCACACCACATCTTCACAGGCTTTTCTTTCTCTGCTCAAAAGCCAACATGTTGCAGATAGGTCAAAAACATTCATACTCCACTGGTATCACATCAGCTAAGATTTGGCATTGGAGAAATACAAGTTATTTGAAAACATACAGTCTCAACCAACATGAAAAATGGGATCAGAACTTACAAGTACAAAGTGAGATTTCTTTTAAAATAGGGTTTTTTTTAACTGTAGGATTTAAAGTACTGCACTTATGCTAGATAAACTGGTTTCCTTTGACAATTACAGGGTTCTCCCAGCTATATTTGGACTCTCTTTTCCTAAGATTTTGTTGTGAAATTAAAGCTCATTTTGTGACTAACCCTGTGTGTCTATGCCAAAAGGGGAAAGGATGCAACGTGCTACTTTCTTGCACAGAAAAAAAAAAAAAAAAGCTGTGGCAGCCAGTTTGTGGGATCAGGAAACTTTTTTTCTGCCACCAAAACCTCCAAAGATGCTAGCAGCTGCAAATGTAGAGAGACAACAATTACAGGTATTGGCTCTACCTTTTTCTCCCCTCAACCTATACAAAACATATGTAAATAAAAAAAGACAAAGGCATGAAGACAATAAGCAGCACTTTAACATGTTTACCCAGACAGTGCCATGAGATAAATGAACATTTTTTGTTCACCCATGTCAGCACTTCACCAGCAATGGCTGTGTAAAGTACATCTTCTAGAGTCTGAAGGCAAGTCAGACTTGCCTCCTGAACAACTTCCCATGCCATTTAGAAATATTTTACACAACAATTCAGAAATTATTCCTCTGACCATATGTACACCCACAAAAAAAATCCAGTATTTGTATGTCAGTTTTGAAAGCAGAACTTGGAAGAATGTGTTCAACACTGTGGGATCCATGACATTAATCTGCCCTAAGACACCTACCTCAGGCTCTACAGGAAAGTCTCTGTTATACTACACAACCAGCCAATATATTGCATTCTAGTGAAGGAGACAGAGTACTTTAAAATGGACAATTACAGATAAGAGGGAAATTGAACTTAACAAGTACTTATTTGTCAGCTTGAAATTTTAAAGAATTACTTAAAGGAAGAAAAAGTTTACTGTCTCTTGTGCTCTCATACCACACTCAGTGGTTTGCCTGATATTCCTTTGAGAACAAAATATGTTCAAGGTTGGCTTAAAATAATTTAATAGGATTCCCTCAGGAGCTCCCTCACCAAAGAGTGGAACAGTTTGAGCTTCATCAATAAATCAAACAGACATATATAAGAGCAACAGAGACTGTGACACAGATGAGATTTATTATAAAAAGATTACAAAGTAATTTGTTGAAAACCTACATAAATACTGTCCCTACAGTTAACAGACTTACTTGTCATTCAGAAGAAAAGGAATAAACCCAACTACAAATAAACACTGTGTTGGGAGGCAGTATAATCTCCATCAGTGAAGGCTTCTAAGAGCAGGGCAGAGAATATCTCTGATACACATGATCTCTGAGATTGTGTCCAGCCCTACTTCCTCATACCCTGCTAGGATCTACTTGATTTTGTTGTACTATATCATAATACTTTGTTGTAGATGAGCTGTGGGATCTCATAGTAAAAAAAAAAATAATCCTGGGAACATTGATATGGCATGTCAACAACATGATTTTTCTTTTTTTTCCCCCCAACTAAAATTTAAATATTTTAAAAGCTACATTACTCACTGTCTTCTGAGGATTCAGGAACAGAAGCTGAAGAACTAATTTAAAACATCTGAAATGCATTTAAATTTCCCTTAAGTATGCATACCTCTTTTATCATTGGACCCCAAAGCCAAATACTGAGTGAATAATTTAATTCCATCAATAGTTCTTTGCAGGGAATGTGTAACACAAATGCAGCAAATAAGCAAAATTTTAGCAGAGGTAAGTGATGAGAATGAGGAAGTATAGGTGCAATCCGAGGTACAACCAGAAGTAAACCACGAGTATTTACATTCTTTGTCTTGTTTCTAAATCAGAAGCCTCATCTATGAAATATTTTCAAGAAAAGCAGAGGGGAACAAAAGCTAACCTTGAGGCACAGGTCGAAATAATGACTGTTAACACTGCAAGTATTAATAATGCTTTGCAGTCAGACACAGAGCTGCACAGTAAGTGCAGCTGATGGACCAGTGCAGCGATGTTTGCTCAGCTGAGTATCTGTGCACACTGACAGTGACAAACCAGATACTGCCAACAGGCACAGGCTAGGTCATCATTCTGGTGAAACAACAGTAGTACAAAGCAAGAGTTTCTCCTTAATATTCCAAAATAAATGGTTCAATGCTCAAAATGAGAGGGTAATGCTGTAACTTAATGAAAGTATTGCCTATTTTAAATATATTTAAATCTTATATCCTCCATTTCAACCACAAAACAATGCAAACATAGTAATAAAAACATCAGGAATATTAAAAAGGGAAAAAAGTAGGAAGGATTCCCATTAAAAAGGCAATGGCTACTGACCAAACCACACTGTGCATATAAATAACTTCTGCTCTCAAACTCAAGAGGTTAAATCTTAAAAAGAAAAGTCTCTTCCACTATTTTACAATCCTGTGGATGGTTTAAAGCTGCAGTTTTCCTAGAACTCAAACAATCTTTACTATTTTTTGTATTACCAAATATAAATAGAAAAATATCAGTGAATTAAAAGAGGTTTCAGCAATGGTATTTTTAGAATGTAAGAATAAAGCCTTGCAATGAAAAGTGATCGCTGTATATTAATCAGTGAAAAGGCAGCACAGGAGCCACAGGATTGCAGGGATTGGAAGGGACCTCAGAGATCATCGAGTCCAACCCAATGCTAAAGCAGGTTCCCTAGACACAGAAAAGCAATATTCAGAGCACTTTATGGGAACTCTTACACCTGGATATGAAAAAAAAAGGTTCCCCATGTAAGTGACATGAATTGCTGTTTTAATAACAAATGCAATTTTTGCTTAAGTAAAACCTTATTGAAATGAGAGGGGTTTGTTTATCATTTAGATAATGGAGTGATTACTGGTAATTGAAACATGAGCCTTAAAGTTACAAAAATTGAGAACACTCAGAAACCACTGATTTTGGTTCTAACATTTACTACCTCAACCTTTAACCAAACTTAAACCTTATTTAAAGTTTCTTTATAAACTGGCAAACAACATGAACTTTGTAGATATATTATAAATTACTCAAGTCCCTCCCTCTTCCCCTCAAGTTTTTTTTTTTTTAATCCCTAAAATAATATACTACAAAATCCAGTATTTCAAATTAACAGTGAGAAGATTTTTAATAGATCTGCAGTATTATGCTCCTTTATCAACTCAAGTGTAGCACATCTGTCTGGACTGGAGTTAATTTTCCTTTTATCAGCCTGTGCTGTGTTTTGGGTTTGTGCCTCTTAGAGCACTAGTAACATGCAGATGTTCTGGCTGCTGCTGAGCAGCACCTGCACAGCTTCAATGCCTTTCCTTTTCCCACTCTGCTGCCCCAGCAATGGGCTGGGGGTTTGAAAGACATTGGGAGGGGACATGGCCAGGACCAAAGAGACAGTCTGTGGCATATGAACATTGTGCCCAGCAACTGAACCTGAGGATGGGAGGGTGAGGGGGACACTGAGGGTTCTGGTGTTCAGCTCACCAAGGAACTGGTACTGGGAAGGAGCCCTGCCTTCTGGGAAGCACTGGACACCTGCCTGCTGAAGGGAAGCAGTGCATGAATGCCTGACTTTGCTTACATGCACGGCTTGGTTTCACTTCTTTGCTGTTTTTATTTCAACTCTGGAGTTTCCTAGTTTTTCCCTTTTGATTCTCTACCCCATTTGAACACAGGATGGGTGACTGAGAGGCTGGATGGGGACTTACCTGCCAACTGGGGTCAACCCACTGCCCTGTGCACAGCACATTAAGTAACATCCAGATAAAACTTTGCTCAGAACTCACTTCCTTGCTCTTGTTGTTGAGAGTCAAAGCCACCTCACTGAGAAAAGCACTGAAGTGGGAAGAGGCTGTTGACTGTCCTGGCATGCAAAGGTCACAGACACAGACAACTGATGCCTGCCAGCCTAGGAATGCAGCTCCTGCATTGCTGTTCCATTCAGTGATGTGCCACGGTGACAGAAGTTTCATGTTGTGTTTCAGTACACATAGAGAAGTTCTTATAGGAAAACTTTTAAGACATAGGAAAATTCATTTCAACTTTCTAATTAAAATCATAGAATCACAGACTGGCTGGAGTTGGAAGGGACTCCCAGAGGTCATCCAGTCCAACCCCCTGCAAGAAGCAGGGACACCCCCAACTAGATCAGCTTGCTCAGGGCCTCATCCAACCTGGCCTTGAACGTCTCCAGGGATCCAGGGGCATCCACCACCTCCCTGGGCAACCTGTTCCAGTGCTCCACCATAACTGTAATTCAAAGAGTTGTTAATTTTCATGTGGTATAAATGTTTTTAGGGTTATGTGGTACTGCAAACCAGCATAAAATGAGCTCTCAAGAAAGACACTAGAAGTGACAGACAGACCTGAAAGATACTTAGTTCTATAAATTTATAGCAGGTGAAAATTTTATACTTGAAATATGGAAGAAAACAGACCAGAAATATGCAAGATGGCACAAGTAAAAAATGGAGTTAATGCTTTTTACACTTCTTTATCAGGCCATATTAGACAGATTTTTGTAAAAAAATTACTAGCAGCATAAGGGATGAAAAGAATTTCTGATACATTGTCAAAAGCCATGCAATGCCTCAAACCCACTCAAAGTTTATAAATAGGTAAAAAAAGTTTATAAATATGTAAAGAGTGAGTGTCAGGAGGATGGATCCAGGCTCTGCTCAGGGATGGCCAGTGACAGGACAAGGCTAAATGGTTCCAAACTGGAACATAGGAAGTTCCATCTTAATATAAGGAGGAACTTTTTCCCTGTGAGGGTGACATAGCCCTGGGCCAGGCTGCCCAGAGAGGTTGTGGAGTCTCCTTCTCTGGAGACATTCCAGACCCATCTGGACACATTCCTGTGTGATCTACTCTAGGTGATCCTGCTCGGGCAGGGGGTTGGACTGGATGATCTTTCAAGGTCTCCTCCAGCTCCTGATATTCTGTGATTCTGTGAAAATGTTATAAACAAGACACACAGTCCTTTGTAAATTCTAAAACTGAATAAACAGCTTTGATTAAAAGAAGCTTGACCAGAAGTTTCTGCATCAAACCCGTTGAAATCATGTAAGAAATAATACAGGTGATGTATATTGAAGTTACATTAAACATTGATTTGAAGATCTCAAGTGATGGAAAAATTTTCACATTCTTTGTTAGTACAGTTTTAACTGAATGGATCAGTTAAACTGATCAGTGTATCAGCTTTACTGCACCAAGTTGTGCCAGTAGATTAACACCACGAATGAGCAGGGAGATCCAACTTCCTGTCACCACTTTTATTCTTGTACTTTGAATTTCTGTGCCTGTGCAGATAGTAAGAATCCTCAAACTCATTCCTTTCATTCAGGTTTCTGAATGGCCTGATGTCATTCTTGCCAATGTGTTGCCTCTTCAGCAAACAGTTTTTAAAAAAAAACCCAAAACTGATAACAATGACTTGCACCCTTAAACTGAAGTGAGAAAGTAAATTTTTTTACCAAATATGATTTAATTTAATGACATGGAAAGACTGTGGATTTATTTATTCATAAATAAGAAAAAAAAAAAAAAACCAAAAACTCAGTTCCTGTCTGTGCAGGTGGGGAGGGTTTGCCCCTTGGCTTTCTGAAAGACCTTTTCAATTATGTCATGGAATTTTAAATGGAGTCTCTGAATATATGGAGTTATATCATTATATCAAGTTTTGGTAGAACAAAAGTGAGAGTGCAAAAAGGAATAATGACAAGTTTTGAACACAAAAACATGGTACTTCGTTCTAGAGCTTATTTTGGGGAAAAAAATACAGGGAGAAAGAAAATGCAATATATAAATACAAAGTTTAAGAATAAGGCTGTAAGAACATACAACACTACTGATATTATGAAGCAATAAGCTGCTTTTTAAGGATAGAATTCTTATCTGCAGGGATATTTTACATTACCATGCATGAGATCAAAGTGGGAAAGCAATAGGTATCTGGGGTTTGTGCTGAAAGCACAATTCGTATATGCATACATACAAAGAAAATAGAATCTAAACAAGATGTAGGTCTGTGTGTTTAATGCTATATTTTATTCTTTCTTTCAAGTTTATTTTTCTTATATGTACCAACACTCTATCTGACACAAGTGATTATTCTGCTTATGCAAAGAACATTTTCTGAAAAAGGTATGGCTTGCAGTGCTGGAACTCGTGAAAAGAAGGAACAGTAGAAAAAAGAAAATGGTGCCTACACTTAAACTGCAGATTCAACACCAGGAAACATATGAAAGCAGTCTCATTTTCCAAAGAAACAGGACAGCCACTGACACCAACTGAATGCAAGCCTGCTTGGTGCTCAGTAGCTTTGAAAAGGTAGGTTGTTTAAATACAAATAAGGGTAGAGAAGCCTAATTTTAGGCACTTTTTTTAATATCTTGACCAAGGATAAAAGGCAGCGCTGTATCAGAATGTCTTGCTTTGATAGCCCTCAAAAAAGGTAGGAGGTCTGGCTAGGTAAGATGAGTGAAGCTCTCATTATGTTTAATCTTTCTGCTTTCTTAACATCATGAAGAACTACTAGGTATTATATTGAACATGCTTTTTTATCTGGAATACTTCATTTTCTATTGTTGTTCTGTTATTGTATTGAAAAAGTGAATGAAGTACCTATTTATTCTGTGCTTTCACAATAATTTAAAAGAGAACGCAGAGACAGCAGTAAGTTTGTATTTTATGTGAGAACCTAGAAGTCAAAGATGTTTTACAAGGCCTCTACCTTCTGAAAAGAAAGAGGTGATATAGAGGACACTCAGTATCTTTCAGGTCAATGTCCTGCTGGTCATCAGGTCACAGAACAGCAATTAAGTTGCCTTCAATTCCATTTTTATGAAAAGACCTAGGGAAGATACTAAATGAAATGACTTGGGAAGAAAACTGGGGCATTTATTAAAATAAAATAATGCATATCTGTTGAAAACCCGCAAAAAAAACCCCAACTATTAGTTTTGTTAGCTTTCTCTTTCCAACATTTCCTGAATACAACCACTGTCAAATAAGATAATCACCTCTTTCGTTACACCTTATTGTTTGACAGGATGTGTTAAGCTGGTGTCCCTAATGACTACAGTAATACCTGCTGGTAAGGGCATGTGAACATCTGAACGTAGCCAACAAGCTACTCATGACTCGTTTCTTCTCTGCAGATCAATATGAGAATCTTATGGATCAATTCATTTCCTTTAGTGGAGCAAAAACCAGCATGCTTCACAACAAAAGGCAGCTATAACAAGCAGCTGTGATACTTACATATAATTCCTCACAAAGGAATGAACAAAGGAGCGCCTTTAAAAAAAAAAAAATACGTCGGTGTTCACTATTTTAAAGTGTAAAATTCATACTCACATCATTTTTTCCCTTCAATTCTCTCTGGGCAAGTATGACCCAATCTGCTAGAATATTTATGTGTTTGGTAAAAAGCACTGAGATTTCTGTTCTGAGCCAAAAGGTCTTCAGAAGAACCGTCTGTGGCATGACTTCCCGATGCTGTGAACCGGTCCCTTCAACCAAACTGTAAAGAAAAAAAAAAAAAGAAAGTGAAAAAGCCTAAATTTTTATGCCACTTTGATTACTGTAGTTACCAGGCAGAAACCTTGTCTTCTGTCAAAACACACAAAGGTTTGGCAATTTTTAAGTATGGAATGATCAGACACAGTTTATGATGAATGATAAGTAAAATAATGATGACTGTTACAGTCAGACTGAAGGAACTTTAATACTGTGCTACCACTACAGAAAGCAAAGGCTGCCTTTATATATTAAAAGCAGAGCAAAACCAAGATATTTTTTATACTTCATAAACTGTCTCCCTAGTAAAAGATAACAGTTAATTAATTTTTTTTTAAAAAAAGGTATGTTCAAAATGCTGCTTGTCTACCTTAAAGAATGACTACTGAAGCATTGCAGAGCTAAAACTACAACTTTATGAGCAGAATTAAATACTTACTGAAACTTGTAGTTTAGTAAAATAATAATAGGCTGTGGAAAGTTAGAACCTTAAAACATTGCTATAAAAAATTACAATAATAACTAAGAATTGGGAAATACAAAAGGAAATAATAAACAACTGCATCTCTGTAGAACAGTATTTTATACAAAAATTGGAGTAAAACCTGCTGGACACAAATACATGTGAAATTGTAAACAGCAATAACAAAGTGTTATCCTATAACCCCACCTTTTTTTCAGAATCTCTACTTCAGCTTTTACTAAATCAAGGAAAAACTTCAATAATGCTTTGTGGACTTTGTTGTGTTCAACTTTCTTCCCTGAAAGTGGGATTGCATGACAAATGGGTTTGCAACAAATGCAAGACCTGAAAAATAAACAGATAAATTAATTTGTATGACAGAAATAGTAGTGTGANTGTTTGTGGCTGGTGCTTTGTGTTGTACATTAAGATTTTGTAAACTAAATAATTTAACTTAGTATTTCTTTGTCTACTCAGGTACTGTATCATTGCTGAATTTAACAAATTCTTTAAAAAAACTTCATAACAAAGAAAGTCTTGTAATATATTATTGCTGTTGTAAAGTTCTATAAACTTTGGTTCAGATAAAATAGTTCACACTTACTATTTGATGGGACTAAAGTTTGTGATCAAGTCTAATCACTAACATGGAGGTAGCTTTGAAGCACAGTGATTCAAAGTTCTTCAAGACTGCAGGCATACAGACATACACTAGTGTATCTATAATTGCTTAAATTTAAATATTTTGCTACAACTGCAGAAACAACACAGTACTTTAATTTGTGGAAAGCTTAAATAATTTTCTTAAACAGTGGAGGACAACAAAACATTAATTTTTTTCTTCCAAAAACATCCTTCTGCCTGTGAGCAAACACTGAAAGACAGAGTGAATGGTCCAAATCTGTTACAATTCTAGACCTTCACATCTAGTTGACTTGCTCCAGAAAAACTGTGATTTTGGTACAAAATAATTCCTTCTCCCCACTTCCTGAATAAGAATAGTGTAACTAATGCATTCCACACATCATTGTGGGGACAGGACAAGGGGCAACAAGAGGTTCTGCACCAATGTGAGGAAGAACTTCTTCATGGTGAGGGTGACAGAGCCCTGGGCCAGGCTGCCCAGGGGGTTGTGGAGTCTCCTTCTCTGGAGACATTCCAGACCCATCTGGACACCGACCTGTGTGACCTGCTCTAGGGAACCTGCTTTGGCAAGGGGTTGGACTTGACCTCTCTAGGTCCTTTCCAACCCTTTCTTACCTTAGAAGCATCTCTATGAAGGACCATGTGCCTTTCTTACAGACAGGGCACTGAAGAAGATCCAAGTAATACTCCAACATGTATGGGGACTTCCAAGGAGGATCACATTGGAGAATACAGTACAAAATATGTTGAAGTTTAGCAAGAAATATTGCTTCCATATTTCCCTGCAATAAAGTGAGACACTAATATTGGGTCCATACTGACCAAAGATCAGGCATCACTAACTCATACATTTTCTTTGTTCCTTACAAACCCAAGTGACAAAATTTAATCAGTGAAGTATCATGCAGTCTAATACATAAACACAAGCAACAAAATTCAGAGTTTACAAGAAAAACAAAACAAAACAAAAAGAGTGGTGGTGGTAAGGAAACAAGGAGAGCTTTCTCTAGCATAATACTCAGCTGAATCTATCACTGCTTAGAACAAGCCTTTCTCTCCATTGAGCTCGACATCTGTGGCCTACTAGGTCACAAAAAAAAAAGTCACATAGGTGATGTTTCTAGAAGTAGTTACAAAAGAAATCTATGCCAATTCTTCCATGATACTTAGAGCTATAGATTCATATGATTTGCAAATAAATAATACCTTCAAAAGAAATAATCCTTATTTCTTAAGCATTATATTCTTCAATTTTTAACATAAACACATTTATTAACATAAAGTGGAGAGTGAATACATTGCTGAACACCAAATACATTCTCAGCAGCTAAGTTCATAATCCTTCAATTTCTTGTTTTAACATTTGTAATACTTCAGCTTTCATCTCTCACCGACAGTGCATATTCTAAAAGAGAATGAAGTAGTTGCAAGGGAGGTGTAGAGTACTTTTGACCAGCATCAAGTTCTGTGATTACATCCAGAAATAAATACTCTTCTGCTAATCCTTCAAGTGCACACCATGTCCCTCTTAACAGACCAGGATTTTTAACCTAGGAATGAGATATCTTTGTAAGTAAAAGAACAGTTTAATTAAAATGCCTTACAAGAACTAACAGGATATCTTTAAGTTAAATGTTGCTATCTCTGGAGGTCCCTTCCAACCCCTATAGTTCTGTAATGATTCTGTAGCATAACACAGAGAAGATTAGAAATTAAACCAGAAATATTACTTATTGCCTCATACAATAAGCTGCTTTCATTTAGGAAGGCCTTCACTTTTACTGTGCTCAGCTTTCACTGAAAAGGTATAATAAAAAAATAAAATAATAAAAAGGTATAATAAAAAAAAAGTGAAAAGTGCCTTTTCACTGAAAAGGCATCATAAGGTGCTTCTCTTACAAGATCTGAGTACATCGACCCTTTTAGAAAACAAATTACAATTCCAAACTCAATGACTTGTCTATAATTTATTCCAGAAAGGTACATAAAGGACTGCTAATGTTTCCTAAAGTGCATAGTACATCTCATAGTACATGACTGGAGCAGTAAGATAATCAGTACCACTGAACAGCTAAAAAAAATTAGAGAAAAATGTAAAATCATGAAATAAAATACATCATTTACGAGTACACATTATAAAACCATAAACCATGCAACTGTTTTATCTCCTTAGTTCTCCTATTCCCATCTAGCATGTCAGAGAAGCAGCTAATGCTACAGATAGCACAGGTATTGATCCCAGTGGATTTCAAAGCTCTGAAGATCTTAATGGCACAGGGCTTCCTTCTTATTCTCTGCCACTCATGACAGCAAAACACTTCACTTTGGAAGCTTTCAGAAGACCCAGAAGGATCTGATGTCTTTCATGAAATGCTGAATCTGCCCTGCAATTTCCCTGTTACTGTCTGCACTCTTAGCTCTGCAAACCTCTAACTTGGATTTGTGATACAAAAGAGAAGGTATCGAAGATCTTTCCGCTACACTGCTATTTACATCATTCCTTTAGTCCAGTTCTACATCAAAGCAAAGATGCACATACCAGCAGCAACCTTACTGGTATTCTGTTTGTCCACACAGCTTGACACTCTGGTAAATTCAAAGAAACTGAGATAGGGAGTCCCACTGAGAAAAGGAGTCAGAAGGATCAGAGACTGGAATTTAACAGCTACATAAATTTATCGCTACTTCAGTCCCTGACAACTTGTAGATTTTATGATCTCTGCCAAAAAAATGGCTCCTAAGGTACGTTACATACAGCTACTCAAGATATGTTACAAGTTGTTTTAAATTAACAGACTTTGAGTACCACTGCTAAGAAGAGGATGGAACACAATGCTATTAGCAAGGTAAGTTTCCAAAACTGTTTCAGTAAGAAACTAAAATCATAAGTAGCTTAGGTCAAACCTGAAAAAAAAAAAAAACATCTGAGGGAGCAAGGTCTCTTCAGCTTGGAGGAGACAAGACTGAGGGGTGACCTCATTAATGTCTATAACTATGCAAAGGGTGAGTGTCAGGAGAATGGATTCAGGCTCTTCTCAGGGATGGACAGTGACATTTTTCATTATCAAGAGAAGGTCCTGAACATTCAATAAGCTGTACAAAGCTGCACTGGCTCATGTATGAGGAACTTGCATTTTCTTGTGAAGCACTGCAGGTACAACCGTTGAAAGTCTGAGCAGTAATCAATTAACTGAAGATCCACAGACTATCAGTTCTGGTTAAAATACTGTAATGTGGAAGAGAAGCTGACAACTGAGAAAAACATTTTAGAGACAATTATAGATAGGACACTGCTGAATGAAGTCTTCCTAGCAGATGTAAACCGAGATAGATTGAATATCATATGGTGTCCTAATCTGCTATTTTAGTTCATAACTTCTATTTTGCTTCACTGATATAACTGGAAATGTTTACTGGAGCTGGTTTTAAAAGCTACACTGTCTATAAAAGTCCCATATCTGATGCCAAGACTACCAACAGATATTCCACAAAGTAATGGTGACAGGTTGCACGTAACAGAAGTATTAGAATTAGGCTTAAACAAAAAAATTATATTAATAGTAGAGAACAAATATTTAATCTTGCACATGTTATGAAAACAAAAGGTTTGGGTTTTTTTCTATAAACTCAATAAACTGTACAACAACCTTAAATTTCAACACAAATCTGTTCAGAAACAGAAAAGCACAGGGCATTTTGCCCATTAATGGTATTGTTGGACAACGACAAAGGCATTTTAATGTTCATGTTTTAAAGATATCTTTCTCCTCCCTTTCTTATTGTGTCAATAGAAATCAGGTAAGAAAAGATTTTTGTGAAGACTGAGAGCTTATTTTGACTGGGACCAACTTTAACATATTAAGTAGCTATTAGTATCATGAACATACCAGATCTTCAGCTACTGAGAAATACAAGAAGCTAATAGATACTTTTTGAGTGCTTCCCATTTTAAATAACACAAGTTACTGTACAGAGTAGCTCATAGCTACAATGCATAATGTTTCTAAGTACTAAGAGCAGGTGTTCCAATGTTTCTTAAAGATACATTCTTCATATTATAGATAGAAAATGGAAAAACTTTAAAGTATTTATATATAGATATAAGACCTTTTAAAACCTATTTCTGACTTGTACCCAATTTATGGCATATAATTAACTGGAAGCAAAATGAGAAACTCAACACTTCCTGACAGAGCATCCTTGTCTCTCCATTGGAGACACAGGGACTGAACAGATGGACTACTCAGAGGATAAGGAACTGGCTGGCTGGTGACTGTGGTCAATGGCTAAATGTCCACGTGGAGGTTAGTGACAAGTGCCAATCCCCAAGGGTCGGTATTGGGATTGGCACTGTTCAACATCGTTGTTGGTCACATGGACTCAGCAAGTTTGTGACAACACCAAGCTGTGAGGTGAGTCACCACATGGAAAGGAAGGGAAGTACTGAATGAAGTTCAACAAGGCCAAGTACAACGTACTGCAGTTAGGTCAGTGCAATCCTAAGCACAACTACAGGCTGGGGTGAATTTCTCCTAACCAGCAGGATTAGAGATATTTTTTTTTCTTTCTAATGAAGGGGGCAGTAATGAAAACATTGCAAGAACAAAATTCAGGAATGCTCCAGTGATGCTGTTTACTCCCTCACTAGTTTTATCAGCTTTTGTGATAACAATAGTTTTGAATGTTTCCTCAATAGCTCATTTCACAATGCCTGATTTCATAATAAAATTCCATATATGCAACACACCCTCTTTGTGAGAATCCTTACCTCTGGACTGCATTCATTAAATCCTTTTGGAGCAAACTTGCTCTTAACAGCCTGTAAAACATGATAAAGTCAGCCTGCACACCGGATACCAATAAACATATTCAATAAATACTGTATAAACCCCACATAATGGAAGGTTTTGTTAAACAGTTCAAGGAAAACACTGACCATAGGAATATTGTTATTATTAAAAACTTATTAATATTTGGATGGTGATAAGTGAAATAGTTGTTAGTGATCTAACAAGATAACAAAACAGGCAATTTTTATCCCCATTTTTCCTATTACTCTCTGCTTCTTGCTTATGTGCTTGCTATGTAAGGGCAGTTTTTTTTCTAGATTTGGTTCACTTAACCAGATGTCATATTTTCTGTGCCAAAATGCAAACTTTCTTGAAAAGATTCCTCTTTCAAGTTACCTATAAAGATATGGCAGTAGGTGCAAAAATGTATTGCTACTATTGCTGTATTTAGTTATGACCTAGCATAACAGTATCTTGCTGATACATGTTACAAAAAAAGACTTTTAGACAGATTGTCTTTAAGATTATCACTACTCCCAGTGCATATAGCTACATAATAGCTTGAGGTAAAGATAACCTGATAAAAAGTGCAGTTGTTGTGTGTAGTATACATGAAAAGTCAAAGACATTTATTTTTTAAGGGTCTGGAGAATATAGTCTTCATAAAATGTCACTGACAAAAGATATAGCATTTAAAGTTGGATTTAAGGAGCATGGGTCTTCCATTTGTTAATCTTGTGTATAAACATGATGTACATTGAGGACTGAAAAATTAATATACACAAACCTGATTTTGCAGTTTTGAAATAAGTGTTTCACATAAACAAGCTCCTATAAAAACGCTTAAGACACCATCTGCATCACTGTAACTTACAGAAAATATATCCCAACTCAGTAATTAATATTTTTTCTAGATATGAAATAATGGTGTTTAATTACTAATGTAGTCCATTTATCAGTTTTAGATGTGACAATATTAAAACAAGTGAGTACATTCAGCTATTTTTTTTACTTGTAATAAAAACCCACATTCTTATGAATCAACAAAATACTTGCTGAGATATGATTAGTTTTAAAAATGTGTTTGTGCTATTCAGCTAGATATCACAAAAAGTCATTGACTGCAATCTAACAACATTTTGTTCATTATTAGCTATTGCTTTCTCACGTATTAAGCCAAGATCTGAAGTAGTCCACCACGGCTGACAAACACCGACGTTCACCAATTACCACTACTAAAGTATATACTAATTAGTCTAATTAGTAAATATGGCATTATTAAACACTACAAATTAGAATGCATTATTACTATTTCAAAATATGTTGCAGTATCTCCTTCTTAGCTCAGCCCTATAATGAAAAAAAGTTAATAATACATGTTTTACATTAGCAGCACTACTTACCACAGCAAAATACATATGTTTTATAATAGCACCCTTCATTTCAGCAAGCTGCATATGGGACATGCTTTGGCCAGTATTTTCTGCAGCTACAAACCTGTTTATTTGGACTACTTCAGTATTTTGTATTTCATCCTGTGGAGAAAATATAGCATTTTTTAAGTTTCAAAGCTAATGCTCTAAACCAGCTTTTATGTGCTCGGTGTTTCCTTATATTCTCTTGTAAACCCTCGATCACACAATTGTTCTAGGTTCTAGTTTATCTGGCAGATAAACAACTGGTGATCTGGAAACAAACCAATGATGTTGCAGGAAGCTATAGCATGTGAACTAACCACAATTAATTCTCCTAAACTCTGACCCAATCCCTGTGGCTGTAGTAAGACCTGTGTTTCCTTAAAGGATTCTCTCTTTGGGCTTTTCAGAAAGTAAAACCAAAGTCCACACCTTCTCAATTTGTCAAAGATGTGGTAGGGTTTTTTTAAGACACTTTTACATCAATATGACTATGATCACACATTTATTTTATAAGGGTCACTGCAATGAGTTCTTTTCAGTTCTTGCCTATCAGAAGTTCTGTATTTTTTAGTAATTTATTCACTAAGTCCACCTATTGTTTCCAGCTATTTCTTCATCACAGAGAATTGCAAAGTGTTTCTCAAACTGTTTTCCAACTAATCCTAAAGAGGCTCCCAACAAAGCTACATATAATTTTTGTTAGTAAAAATAACTACAACTGAAAAATAAAAGATATTTCAGGACATGAGAGCAACACGTTACAGTCAGAGTTTATATTCATGATTTTCATCAAAGACACAGAGACTAAAAATAAAACACAATGTTTGTTTTAGGCACATGGTAATCACAACTGGTGATCACAAATAGGTAATCACAAAACAAGCTTTCTCCTGCAGTGTGATGAGTTAAGGATGTAGATACCAGTGAAGTGACCCCAAACCTCTTGGTCACAGTATCCACAGCCGCTTTTCAAGGGAGTAGGTGTGGAAACCTTGGTGTAGATTTACTTCTAATTAAAAGACCAAAATCTGATGGGTGGATCAAATATGGGAAATAAAACATGGGAAATAAGAGTAGGCAAAAACCCTGCACTACTGGCAATGATAAGATATAAGGCATGAATTATTTGTAAGTTTTTAACCTGAAGTTCCAAACATTGCACATTTCATGTTCCCAGATTTCCCTGAAATGTGTAATTCAAATCTAAAGTACTTGGCATGTGTGTAACTATGTTTCTAAAGAAACACTGAGTTTGTTGCACATTACAGAAGAGATTAAGTACTTTTTGTAACTTAAGAGCTCTAAATAGTTTTGATGAGCCAACAACTGAACTCTGATACATTAACTAGACTTTACTTCTTGTAGCACCTTCCTCATGTTATTTTTAGCATACTTATTAAAAAAAAAATCGAGTATTTTATAGCAGCACCACGGCAAAACTTTATGAATTCCAGCCCACATCCTACAGAACTCTCCAGTCTCTGTTTGAATATGAGACTAGCTCCCAAAATCAAGTATATGCTTTAATATATCTGTGAACCAACAGATTTGACACTTTGTAGCATCAAATCATTACAGACAACTCCCCAGAGTATTTCAACACTAGAGGTACTATGTTTAAACTTTAAGAACAGATACTGAAATATAAAGATGAAGCAAAGACTGGGTTGCAAAAAAAAAATAAATTAAACAAATAGAATCACAGCAAGGCTACTCTGAATGTCAGCACAGTTTCACTGAAAAAAACGAGTAACACCGTTTGGTGAACTCAGCATCTGCATGTTTATGTGTACATTTACTTTTGCTAAAAGTATCAGTCAAATAGCAGGACTAGAAATCTATGAGGTTGGAAAGTTCTAATGAATTATGTGCCAAGTACTTCTGGGAGANATATTAATAATACATATGCAAAACAAGTGATGAACAAGTTTCTCTCTAGCTGAAGTCAATGCTACACCTCCAAGCTGCCCAGCCACTCAGCCCACAGACGCAAGCAAAGCAAACCATGGAGTTCAGTCACCACTTTCCACTGGCAGGCAGGTATTCAGCAAGCATCCCCCCAAGTTGATGCTGCACAAGATTCCCAGCTGCCACACCAGGTTCTCAGCTGCTTCTTAACCCCCTCCCCCAGTTCTACACAGTATAGGATGCTGTATGGTATGGAACATGCCTTGGCCAGTCTGGGTCAGCTGTCCAGGCTGTGCTACCCCCTGCCTTCTCACTGGCAGGACTAAACAAAGGAAATTCTCTGAAGAGTGATGTGTTTCCTTGTAGTTCAGGTGAACAGATGAAAGAAAACTAGTTGCTTTTCTTGGTCTGCCTTATCTTTTGCACCACAATAAACTTAACTCCTGATCCAATTTTGGAATTAAGTGCTAAACCTAACACTGAACCATATTACATGGCACTGGATACGTTACCTGGCTGAGTCATTCCAACAAAAAACACTCAGTCCCTCTGGAATTATGACTCTAGCATCTCTCTCCAAGTTAGGTCCATTCCTGTGCTCATGTCTTAGTGGATCTGACAATGTACAGTCTCCTGTTTTCATTTTCTTCTGCTAATTAAACTATTAAGGGGACTTTGGAGAATCCTCTTCCACCAAGAAGCACAGAGAGCTTGCATTCTCAATAATTTATCACTCTTGACTAGTAAAGGAGAAAAGAAGGTTCATCATGAGTAGCAACAGGTTTTCTAAGATGGAAAGAGGCAGAGTTGAATCTAGCTCTTCACCTCTGAGCATCATGCTGTTTGAGCTGCAAGGACTATCCTATTTTCTGAAATGCAGACAATTAAATCTCTTCTGACACCGTGGATGAGAGTTCTACAAATGGAGAAGCACTCCAGGATATAAAGTGTCGGTATATAAGATGTTCTTAACCAGCTCTCTCAGCATGCTAATCTGTTCTCACTAGGTTGTTGGTTGTTACAGTATCTTTTCGTTCAAATTAAATGTATTTAATTTTCTCTACAAGCATGGATGATCTTTCTACAGTAACACAGTTAGAGGCATGCCCACATAGCTGCTCATACCACCAAGGTGTCCTATTTTAGGAAATAATAGTTCTTGTGGCACCAAGCTCAGTGCATTGACTGAAAATGGAATACAGGTGACTAACTTACATTGGAAGCCTAGCACAGAAATAATCTAAGTGAATTTCCCCTGCCTAGTACACAGTTCCCCTACAAATTTCTTATCACAACCACCAGTTTCTCACAGCCATGAGGGAGTGCTAGCAAGCTGATTTTGAGTGAAGAGTTTGAATCTTAACAAAATAATCCACATACTATTTTACTGGAGTCTACCTATAACATTATAAGAAAAGGTAGAATTGAGATCAGCTGACAAAAGTGATTGCACAGATTTTGAAGCATGAATATATTACTACTACACAGGATAATGGAGTGTGCCAAATTCCTAATATATATATTCATATACATAAATATGCAGATACATAGAAACACTTCAAATCCTTACCAAAATAAAGAGAATATCAATGAAAAAGATTTTTTTTTTCTTAGATTTTATGATTATTTAGTTGATGGACAACTACACTGGAACTTCCCCGACATTTCATTTAATTAACTTTTCCTGTAATCGTAGCACAAAGCACAAGCCAAAGAACATGAAGAGGAAGCAAAATTACTTTGTTAGAAGAAATTTCTCTAACTCATCTGGTCCAAAACCCCAGCCCAAGGAAGGCAATTTAGAACCAACTGCCTAGGACCATGCCTGGATGGCTTTTCATATCCCCATGGAAGACTTCACAGCTTCTTTTGGCAACCTGCTCCAGTGCTCCACCACCCTTACAGTAAAAAAATGAAAAACAAAAACCAAACAACATCCCCAGAGAAGTTCTCTGACTTTCAGAAAGAACTTTCTGTGCTTCAGTTTGTGCCCACAGCACATCCTGTCACACAGCACCACTGCAAACTGCCTGGCCCTGTATTCTTTGCACCCACCCTTCAAGGTATTTCCATACATTTAAAAGCCCTGTCTTGGGTAAGCAGTCCCAGAATCAGAAAGCAGCACTGGCTTTAACCCCACACAGAATCACAGAATGTTAGGAGTTGGAAAGGACTCTTGCAAGATCATCTAGTTCAACCCCCAAATCACAAGTGTTTAGGCTGATTACATTCCCCCCATTATTGTCACATTTAGAGTAATCAATAAACTTGAAATAAATTGTGAACAATGACAATGACAAACTAGTTTTAGATAGGCTTTATAATTTACTTACCTCTAAAAGGTAATCTGATAGATATTGCAAAGAGTAGTAGGGAGCTTCAGATACACGTCTTTCGTTTTCCATATGAATATTATTAACGGTGAATATATGGGTTATATCATTTTCTCCTTTTTGTTGTTTTGAATGTATGGTTGCATTTCCAGCCTTAAGAACTCTAAACAAAGACATTTGGGAAAAATATATGTACTGCATTATATTAGTACTGCCTAAAACTATGTTATCCTTTACTAACTACAAGCATGCAAGTGTAAGAGAACAAGGGTTCTAGATGTATGGAATAGCCCAACTTTCACTAGGATAAAAGTGTGTTTAATAGCCTTCAAAAAAGAACCCACCTACCATATTTTTTTCTACAAATTAACACTATCCTACATATTTGATAAGAGAAATTTACCCACTCACTTTTTTCAAAGATTGAGTTTGATGACAGCAGATAAAAAATACTGCATTGTCCTCCACAGTAATGGTCTCTCAATTTTTACAATAAAGTTGTTTACCAACAATTGTTAAGAGTTCTTTACTGCTTTTCTGACCTGTAACATCATATTTTCATAATGCAAATACACTTCTGGACTTTGGAATTATTTACATCATTTTGTGCTGTTCAATATCATATGCAGAAAACAGACTTGTCTTTGGGCCACCACTTTATGTGAGTTTCCCCAAGGGTAATCTCCAGAGTTTGCTGTTGAACTATTCTTACCTTTTAGAAAACATGCCAGACAAAAAATAACAATAATTAAAAAAAAAAAGTGATAGAAGAAAGTTCTCCCAACATGCTGAATATTTGTAGGTTCTGGGTTGTTTTTCATAATCCAAGTACTAAAAAAAACCCCAATCTATGCTGATATCACACACCCATTCAACAGCAAAGAAATAAAGGCAGGAAAAGTATAGGAAAGGGAAAGAGCTGGAGTTGTAAATGTTAGAGAAAAATCAATCTTTCCCCAAAGCTACAGTGGCTTCCAGGACTGTAAACAGCACTTGCTGGAAACAACATAAACCTCTTAGTGTTTTCTGACCAAGTAAAGGGATCCCCATGTCGATGCAATTGGAATAGCCTGGAAAGAGAGATTCCTTCCACAAAAATGCCTGCTTACCTTCTTGCTGATATAGGTGCTGTTAAATGTTATTTCTATTGTTAATGGAGAGTTGTACAAAACATCATTTCAATAGGGAAGGGGAAAAGCAGTAATGTCAGATTTAAGGTCTTTTTATTGTGAAAGCATGGCAGGATATTAATGAAAACAATTCAGATTTGAAGAGCTGGAGGTTATAATGGACCAAATTAACTGGGATAAGGACAAAAACGTGTTCAACCATACAGTAAGCGTTCCACCATTCATTATTTAAGCTTTCAGACATATCCTCCTACCTTACAATAGACGCCATGCGTTCATCAGTCCTCTTAAAGGGAAAGACAACTTTCCATCTGTGGAAGGCCCCTGGAGCACCAGAGCGTGTCAGCTCTTCGCGCCATCTTTTAGGTGCAGATTGCATTTGAGGTGAATAATGGGTGTCTTTCTCAATTTTATATCCCCATTCGTACGTTGCTTCATCAAGCCATCTGCCACTTTCGGCACTATTAATTATGTACTGCTCAGTTAGTATCCACTTTCCTAAAAAGCAAATGAACTGTCAACCACAAAAGATTTTTTTTTTGTGCAGACAAATGGCAATCAACTGAAGATCTCACATAAAATTAACTTCAACCTTTCTTGTGCAAATAAAAGCTAGAATTTTAAGTACCATTTTAAAAACTTCTTCCTACTACAAGGTTTCTTCTCTTCACACTTCAGAATCAGTTATTGCACAATGACACTGAAAACGACCACTTTGTTTTCTTTTAGTGATGAAATACTTCTTTAACCTTCCTAGATAAAATACTTGTCTATCACCTCAAAAACCTGCAAACTGAGTTTTGCAGCCCCCCGATTATGTTCTTAAAACTCCCACTGAACCTTAACTCTTTATTTTTAATATCATTTGATAGCTTTACAAATATACTAAAACATAGTAAAATGAATAAATATTTTACTAACACCAATTAAAAAAAAAAAAGGAACGGGGGTTTTAGTGTAAGCTTCTTTTATACTGTCTTAATATTACTTGCACTGTGAGTGCAGTGAATGCCAATATTAGGGGACATGGTTTTAGACTTTTGTCTTTCCCCTTTCTTCTTTTCACATCCTTTTCTCTCATCCCTTGGCTCCACCTCCTCCGCCTCTCCGCTTTCATCTTCTGCATGTATGCTTTTGATACTGTATGTAATGATCTTCCCCTTCTTCTCTGTCTCTCTCTTCTTACAGGTTCAGGTCAAGAGCCGTGGTTAGTACCCTGCTCCTGTATTGAAACACTACCTACAGAAGACACTGTAAGAGAAATTGAGTTGAATTGTGTGAACCTAATTGGTTTCACAGAACAGCAGGGTTGACTGGCAAAATGTCTCAGTGCAGGAGCACAGATGGTACTTCTATATAACCTAGCATAGGTACCAGTACACTTACGACTGGAAAAGGTATGCTGTGCACAACCTGTATGTTAAAATCACTTTCATTTCAAAGTTTCCACCTCAAAACTTCTGTCAGCTAGAAGTCCACGAAGACTGGCATCCTTGTTAGTGTTTCTGTTCACCTCTAGGGAGTTCTAAATGGGTTTAAACATGGTCTTTTACATTGGTTTGTGAAAAAAAAATGCAGTTGGAACAAACACATTCTCTCTGCCATCAAGACCAAGAGCAAGAACTATGCAAAAATAATAACTCTTCCAGGATTAAAAGATACTAGGTGGGATTTGGGAAGATTTGCAGTATGAGCTTTGCAGTGTGAGCTTTGCATTGCCATGCAGGCAGTACACATATAATTTCCACTCAGCTCAGGAAAACATCTACAGATTTTTTTAAATCCTAAGAAAACTAACTCAAAGGCTTATGTTAGTTTAAATGAAGTGCTATGCCACAAATCTACCTGCATTTTAATAGTGTATCTCCCGTGGAAACTTTTGTTCAATTTCTTTTTTTATTAGTGTGAAATCGTAATTTTTCATTAGTACAAGGAATTATCCACATATATATCCACACACCACTAAATTCTATCAGTAACAGATGGCTGAAAATGCCTGCTAATATGGAAGGTAGGTAAAACATAAAATCAAGAAATTCAACTATCTTTAAATCCTACAGTAGTTATTTCTTAGTTTAAATTCACACTTAGTTACTTCTATTATCTCTTAAATTTAACACTGTCTATCCTAAAAATCACTGTAACATTTTGGTATGGTATGAGGCAAGGAAGAATAAAGATCACATTTAACCAGTTAACAGGGGGGTATTGTGAAATCTCCCAACTCCCCAAGAGTTTCTAAACTCATCATGAATTCCTTCTAGGTAACCTCTCTAGCAAGAAATCTTAAAATACAAAATTCTCAGTATAAAAGCATTTTAGTTGCTTACATAGGTGATTTCAGCATCAGACCCAAGGTAAAAAGAAGCGAGAGGCAAGACCACAGACTTCTGTCAGTATGGCAAAAGCCTGGAATGTTCTCTTGCTGCACAAACTGAACTTACAGGCAGTGACCTCTACCAGCAAATGCTGTGTGCGAATTTGGTGTCAAAAATCTATGCTGACTACAAGTGTCTTCAATATATATTCTCTCGCCTCTTTTCCAAGCACCAAGTATTATTTGGATTTGATGTCATGACCTAACCAACACATACCAAAAACCTTTTTGTCTGGCACAGATGAAGATCGAATAAAGACAAATGGCGGGAATATAATTTAGGAAAAATTTCAAAGCAGAAAGAAGTAAATCAGGACTTGGACATACTACTATGTTAAAAATCAAGATTAATGGAACAAGGAGACTGAGGGTTTGTAAGACAATTCATTCACAAAACCGTTAACTAGAAACCTTTTAAGGCTCCTTTGCAATCCTACGTTACGATGCTACGGAATTTCACAGCAACCCTTTTACTTACCAGCAGCACAGGCAGCTAAGAACTTTTCACTCCTGCACAGCTTTTTTGCTATAAGATGTGTACAACTTCTGTATTTCTAATAAAACAAGAAGAGAACAACACACCTGAGTGTAAGCTATTTGTACATAACTCTGAAGCATCCTTTATCTTAAGGACTGGTTATTTTCTTTCTGCTGTGACGGTCAGGGACGTCACTGAACAATACCTTGCTATCTAGAAAAACACAGTCCATTTTGTACAGACATTTGAGCAGTTCTTTTTTCTCTCTACTTTTAAAGCCAGTTAGTTGGATTATCTTCCTCTGGTCACCACGTTTCATCTGTTAAAAGAAAAACGAAACGAGAACATTACCGGGAGAAACGCACACTGAGTAACGTCGCTAATACGACCCCCCTAGTAGGTGGGACTTGTTTCCCGAGGAAATGGGAAAACACACCCGGAGCAAACACACCCGACGGTGGCACAACGCCTGCCTCATCCAGGGCCCCTGAGGGGGTAATGGCGCTGGCCAGAGACCCCCCACACCCCAACCCCTCACCGCACCGGGCCGAGCCCCCGGAACGGCTCCGCGCAACTCACACGCCGCCCAAACCTCTGCCCCGCTGCCCACGGTGCGGGACCCCGACGCCCTCCCCATGAGGGGAAGCCGCCCTCCCTCAGGGCAGGCCCTCACTGGGAAGTGCCGCCGTCCCGGGCGGGAGG
>VXBZ01010047.1:40820-60120 GCA_013399135.1 Heliornis fulica | reverse complement strand
TTGGACTAGATGACCTCTGGGAGTCCCTTCCAACTCTAGGCGTTCTATGATACCCACCCCCTGAGACAGAAGACGGGGATGGGGAGAGTAATGCAGCCCCTGTAATCCCAAGGGAAATGGTGAAGGACCTGCTTCAGCACCTGGATGTTGTCCCAGATGAGACCCACCTGAAGGTACTGAGGGAGTTTGTGGAAGTGCTGACCACACCATTCTCCATCTTCTGACTGGGGAGGTCCCAGCTGACTGGAGATTAGCAAATGTGACACCAAACTACAAGAGCCAGGAGGAGGACCTGGGAAACTATAGGTGTGTTTGTTAGTCTGACCTCAGTGGTTGGGAAGAGCAAATCATCCCAAGTGTCATCATGAGGCACATGCAGGAAAAGTAAGTGACTAGGCCCAGTTAGCAGGGGCTAATGGAAAGCAAGGCCTGTTTGACCAGCTTTATCTCTTTCTATGATAAAGTGACCTGCTTAGTAAATGGGGGAAAAGCCGTGGATCTTGTCTATCTGGCTTTTAGCAAAGCTTTTGACACCATACCCACAGCATTCTCCTAGAGAAACTGGCTGCTCTTGGCTTGGATGGGTGTACTCTTCGCTGGGTAAAAAACTGGCTGGAGAGCTGGCCCCAGAGTGGTGGTGAATGGAGTTAAATCCAGCTGGCAGCCAGTCACCAGTGGTGTCCTTAGGGTTCTGTGCTGAGTCAAGTTCTCCTTGGTGATCTAAAGACAGTTCTACAATTCTATAGGGACTGATAGTCTTCTTGTGTAGGCTGCATCAGTTTTAATTTTCAGCATGAAGAACTCCAGTTTTAAATCACTTTCCAGTCTTCTGGCAGTCTACTGCTGATACTTGCCCACACAATGCAGACTATAACCATACATGCCCATGAGGAATCTGGCCCAAACACTTCCGTGTCTCTCACACTTCTGCTTGGAGCTGAGCAATGGCATCCTTCTACAGCTTCTTCATCAGTTAGAATAATGTGTGCAGTAAAACCAACGTCCCTCCTGCAAGAAAGCTGCTAAGGCTGCAGGCAGTGGGTGTGCTGCTATTGGTGCTGCTGCTTTAGGCTCTAAAATGCTGTCAAGAGCTGTGCAGACTGAGTTCAGCTGCTCTTAAGGACAGAAGGCCAGCATCAAGTAACCAGGTAGCACAGTATTGCAGATGTTGTTTGCTCCCGGTAGATACAATTGTGAGGTAGTGTCCATAAAATCTCTGGTCCACAATAAAGTGCTTGAAGTGTGAGGAATTTTTCTGAACACAGAAAGAAGGAGAAATAAACAATCACCATTTTGCTATTAAATATTTTTTATTCTTTTTTATTTTTACAAACTTCTTAGGGAAAACTGCAAGGACTTCTGCCCCACTTACACATGTACAGCAAGTTCTTTCCAGCTGACAGAAAACCCCATTTTCACAAGCATTTCAGGAACGATTTTCTAAATGTTAAAGGTGTTTAGAGTAAAACTTTTCAAGTATTGTTCAGTCTTTCGTGTTTTCTCTATCCCTGCACTCTCCCTTCATCTGTGAGGGAAAAGCATACCTGGAGTCTGTATAAAAATACCCTAGCTTCAGGAGGTCTGGGAATCAAAAGAGTGGTCCCACTTTCAGTCAGGCATGCCTTGTGATGCTGGAGAGTGGGAAGATGAAAGGGCTTGTCCCTGTCGGAACCTCAGTACTGTTACTACTGATCTGAGCTACTGTCACCACGGAGCAAAGTGCTTCTTCCTTGACCTGCTTCCTCCACACTGAAGTTACTGGGAATCACCAAGTAAACCAAGACACGTTAAAAAAAGGAACTACAGCACCCCAGGTGATGATGAAGCCTATCACAACTTTACAAGGGGTTAAGAGCCAGTATTTGCTGACTCTAAGGAAAAGCTATGGTACAGAAGCTGCATGGTTGTTCCTGGAGACACGGAGGAGAGCTGGTGGTGTTTCTAAAGACTAGATGGGAGTTCACAGTAAGATTCCTTGTGGAAGAGGATGAAGTGAAGGTTGTGTAGATCACATGACAGAATTATCCAGCAGAATGGCTCACTATACTAATAGCTATTCAGTCCAAGATTATTGTACAGCTGATGTTTCAGAAGGCTGTTTCTTTTTTATTGGGAAAGTTAAGGAGTATGGAAATAGCTACGTTTATTCCTCTGTATTGCTAGCCTTCTGATTTCATAAGCCATAAAATGCAGGACACTGGATGACCCTGTGACTCTTCTACATTAGCTATCCCAGAAAGAAGATACCTTTGGGTTAGGTCTGCTCTTCAGTTTCTTGTGTAAATAATTATTACAGTACTTGGAAAGTGTGCTAAAAAGCATAAAAAGTGTATAAAGACAGAGCGAATCGCAAAGAAAGACTAGTTAAAGAATCATAACCATGATTTATCTAGGAAAAGCTTCATTGGTGTTTGATATGCTGTGCTCCCAGGCTGCTGAATGCTTTGAAGATGAGGATGAGGCTCAGATCTGAGATTCCATCCTATGAACTGATGGTAAATATACAGGATGAGAACAGTGTACCTGCAGCCACCAGAACTGCTGAGGAGGTGCATCACATCACTGCAGTGGAAAAGATTTACCAAAAAGTACAGTCTTTATGCTTACATGTGTCACATAGCTGAATTTCAGCTGACTGGCTACCAAAGAACGAACAGCTCATTTGGCAAAGTAGTACACTAAGTCCCTAGAGTAAATCCCAAACACTAAAATTGAAATAATTTACTGCTGGCCATAACCATAAGAAAGGAAGACAAAGATGCTTGCTGCTGCCCTTGTCAGTTTGTTTCAACTACTCTTTAAGCCGTAAGCTCACCGGAGCGTGATCTTTTTTCCTTCATATGCAAAGCTTCTAACATGGGTCTCTGCCCTCTATAAAGATGATGTAATAAATAACTACCTTTACTAAGGTCCTTCATGAACTACAATTTCTAGAATCAGCCTTTGTGATTGTAGAGGCAACTTTCCCTATTCCCACCCACTAAAATTACTACCTGCTATTGGTGATTGAAGCCTAGAGTGAAAAGCTGGTCAACAACACTGTAGACTTCTCATTTCAAACAGGTGCAAAATGAGATATGGATCCCCAAATACTAGCTTTAATTTGACACACCGTTCAGGATACGTTCATAAATAATTCGCTGCACTTAAAGCAACATATGGGCTTACCCACAGATATAATTAGAAACAACAGAATTGCACATTTGTTTTCATGAAGTCAGATGAAATTTCAGAGAAACACAAAAGGATAATAACCTCAACTAGGAAAACGCTGAAGTAGTCACTATTCAGAACACTACTCTGAGTCAGTTGCTGCTCTCCTCAAAGAAAAACTTTGGGTAAAGTAATCCCCACCACCCATTAGGAATTTGAATAGTCCATTTCTCTAATTCTTCTGGGTCCCTAGTATATTCTACGTGTAGTATAATCCAATACCAGACTAGCAGCTCCAAGAAGAGCAGGATCTGCTAGATTTGAGACCACCACATCCACAGTTTTAACAGAAGACAGAGCCTGTTGATTTATCACGTCTTTGACAGCACTAACATAGTGGCTAGCTAGAACTCCAGAAAGGATCACAAGAGAGGGGTTCATGGTGTGCAGAATATTCACAACTCCAAGGCCCAGTGCTGTCCCAGCTGAAAAGATAAAAAGAAATTAAGAAGAATACTCAAAGCAGTCCAAGCATCTGCTGTTGAAGTAGGTAAGTTAGCAGCAGCTAGCAGTCAGGAAAGCACTCTATTCCACATGTCAGACAGTTTTGAATTTATGTTATCAGACAGTATGAGTCTGACATTAATTTTTCCTTCAAAAATTAAAAGGGCAGTTTTATTGCATAATCATGTATTATCAGTGTTACAAAATGAAGCATTACCACTCTTGTAAGCCAAGAGAAAATACAAAAGCATTATTTATCTTAGCACTGTCAGCTATGCACAATGGTGTTTAAAGCTAGTAAGCCAGTGAAATATCTCATGTAGCATAACATGTAAATTGCCTTTGCTTGCTCAGACGTCCTACAATGAAATGTCCTACAATTCATATCCTATATGAAAATGTTGAGACCTCACTTTTTTTTTTAATCTTATCTCTGCAGCAGCTTTTCATCGTTCATTTATTGGAACAGACTTCTAATGCACACTTCTGCTCACATTTCCTCCAACAATTTACATTTCATATCTAATTACTGTTAGTAATTTCATATGGAGAGGTCTCAACACCTGCAGTTGTGTCTGTCGTGTTCCAGTGCTTTACCGCTTCTGTCCCCTCAAAAAATCTAGTGATGTAAGGGTTCCACACTTTGGACTATGTTCTCACCTGTTTTGAGAATGCTGTCTGCCTTTGCATTCCCAAGTTTAGCTGCCTGAATAAGATGTGCAGCGCTAACAACCTCCTCCTTCTTCATTGACATTCCTTCTACTAAAAGCAAATCTTCTGAAGGGGAAAATGGAAAGCCAGAAAAAAACATGGTGATGTGGTAGGTCAAGAAATTGAGGGTTACAAACAAGCAGTTAAGATTTTTACACCTCTTTTACTTGCACAATGAAGTCTGAATCCTGATCAATCTTTCCAACACTGAGTTTATCCACAGCAGCCACATCCATATTCAGGGAATTGCTTGTAGGTGCAGGGCATAAAATTCAAGACAGGTATAGTATGGTAATCCACTAGTCTTGTCAGGCACAACAGTTAAGAAAATAAGTGTTCTCAAACTTATCTAAGACTGAGAAGCTATTGCTGAAAGACAATCATTGTGAAACCAAATGTTGCAGAATGCCTGTCAGATTACCTTAAAGGACGCTTAAAAGGGAGAGACTAAACCTCTACTAAATGCTTCTAGTCATTTTGAGACCGGTGTTTTCACATAAGGCCTGCCCAGGGTAAAGTCTGAAAAAGACTTGTACTATGCAGGTTCTGGCAGCTCCTGGGTTGGCCATAGACAGAAATCCTACCTGGCTGCCTGTAAACCTATTCTTGTCTCCACCTAGAGAAGTGGCAAGTCTATTTTTCTTTTGCAAATTTCTTCCTCTACTGCAATTTAGTAATCATGTTTTCAAAAACAAAAGTATATAGATACCATCATGCAGTTTCTTAGCTTCTCTCTGTAACGCTATTCCAGAAGCATATGCTTCTATACATCCTTGGCTACCACACAGGCACTCTGGTCCATCTAAAGATACAACAATATGCCCAAGCTCAGCAGCACAAAAAGAACTGCCATGGATCAACTCATGTTGATGAATGATTCCACCTCCAATTCCTGCAAAGATATGAAAACTTATGATTAAAAAAAAACCCAAACAAAAAAACTCCCCAGTTTTTAAAGGTCCCGATTCTGCAGAACACTGACTTTTGCTTACTATAATACGAACAAGATGAAATATGCGCATCAGTCACCTTCCATACAGGAAGCCAAAAATTACAGGTTTTTGAAGAACCCAATAAGCAAGATCATACTTACTTCCTATTCATTTATGTCTCAAAATGGTATACAAACATCATAAGGACTAGGAGCTGCTGGATTGGGTCCAGAGGAGGGCCACAAAGATGATCAGAGCTGGAGCACCTCCCCTATGAGAACAGGCTGATAGAGTTGTGTTGTTCAGCCTGGAGAAGGCTCTTGGGGGACCTTATAGCGACCTTCCAGTACTTGAAGAGGGCCTCCAAGAAAGCTGGGGAGGGACTTTTTAGAAGGGCATGTAGTGATAGGACAAGTGAATGGCTTTTTTGAATGGTTTCAAATTGGAAGGAGGTAGATTTAGACTGGATATTAGGAAGAAATTCTTCACTATGAAGGTGGTGAGCCACTGGAACAGGTTGCCCGGGAAAGAGGTGGCTGCCCCCTCCCTGGCAGTGTTCAAGGCCAGGAAGACTGGATGGGGCTTTGGGCAACCTGGTCTAGTGGAGGGTGTCCCTGCCCACGGCAAGGGAGTTGGAACTAGATGACATGCTGGTATTTTGACTTAGGTTTCATTGAACTGTAACATACCTACCTGTACCCGTAATGAGTGTTACAAAATTTTCTATTCCTTTTCCATGACCGAATTTCCTTTCTGCTAGAGCAGCGCAGTTTCCATCATTGTCCACCCAGACTGGCAAGTGCAAGGCATCAGATATTGGAGTTCTGAGATCTACAGAGCTCCACTCCTGAATGAGTTTTGTAGAATGAAGCACAATTCCTTCTCGGGGGTTTACTCGTCCCCCTGTGGAAATGCCTAAGTCCCAGAAAAAAAGGACAGAAAAATCAAAACCAAGTCTGAAATACTTCACATAAAGGACCTATTTTTCACCTTGCAGTGGCAAGTGTTTTTATTTCTACTACTAGGCTTTAAAGCAAAGCATGAAAGTAAATATTTCTAAGTATTACTGGTGGTGATGTTTCTGACACGTAGAGACAGTTCATAAAACACCACTGCTGTGATCATGATACACCTAGTATCTTAGGACTGACTGGATCGGCAATGGTTGGTGTTAGTCAGAGAGTTAATACCCCTATTTCAGGCAGGACTGAAGGAAATCACTTAGTACTTGTATTTTCTAGTCATGCACTAAAAACATACAGTAGCAAACTGTACAAAATAAATTGTTCAAACCCTGGAACTGCAGAAACGTTCTGAAATTTTCTGCAGCTCTCAAGATTTAGAATGACTGAAAATAACTGCTGGACTCCGAGAGTAATTTCTACTTTAGAATCATAGAATCATAGAATTTTAAGGCTGGAAAAGATCCCTAAAATCATCCGGTCCAACCATTAACGCACCGCCACCAAGTCTACCCTTAGACCATATCCTCAAGCACTGCATCTACCCGTCTTTTAAACACCTCAAGAGATGGGGACTCAACCACCTCCCTGGGTAGACTGTTCCAGTGCTTGATGACTCTCTCAGTAAAGAAGTTCTTTCTAATATCCAACCTAAATTTTCCCTGGTGCAACTTGAGGCCATTACCTCGAGTTCTGTTGCCTGTTACTGGGGAGAAGAGACCAACCCCCACCTCACTGCAACCTCCCTTCAGGTAGTTGTAGAGAGCAATAAGGTCTCCCCTCAGTCTCCTCTTTTCCAAACTAAACAACCCCAGCTCCCTCAGCCGCTCCTCGTAGGGCCTGTTCTCCAGACCCTTCACCATCCTCGTTGCCCTTCTCTGGACACGCTCCAGAACCTCAACATCCTTCTTGAAGTGAGGGGCCCAAAACTGAACACAGTACTCGAGGTGAGGCCTCACCAGTGCAGAATACAGGGGGATTATCACCTCCCTGGTCCTGCTGGCCACACCGTTCCTGATACAAGCCAGGATGCCATTGGCCCTCTTGGCCACCTGGGCACACTGCTGGCTCATGTTTAGGCGGCTGTCAACCAACACCCCCAGGTCCCTTTCCGCCAGGCTGCTCTCCAGCCACTCCTGCCCAAGCCTGTAACGTTGCCTGGGGTTGTTGCGACCAAAGTGCAGGACCCGGCATTTGGCCTTGTTGAACGTCATATTGTTGGCCCCAGCCCAACAATCCAGCCTGTCCAGATCCCTCTGCAGGGCCTTCCTACCCTCCAGCAGATCGACACTCCCACCCAATTTGGTGTCATCTGCAAACTTACTGAGGGTGCATTCAATCCCCTCGTCCAGATCATCTATGAAGATGTTGAACAGAACTGGTCCCAACACTGAGCCCTGGGGAACACCACTGGTGACCGGTCGCCAGCTGGATTTGGCTCCATTCACCACCACTCTCTGGGCTCGGCCATCCAGCCAGTTTTCAACCCAGCACAGAGTGCACTTGTCCAAGCCATGAGCAGCCAGCTTCTGCAGGAGAATGCTGTGGGAGACAGTGTCAAAGGCCTTGCTGAAGTCCAAGTAGACAACATCCACAGCCTTCCCCTCATCCACTAAACGGGTCACCTTGTCATAAAAGGAGACCAGGTTAGTGAAGCAGGACCTGCCCTTCATGAACCCGTGCTGGCTGAGCCTGATCCCCTGGTTGTCCTGCACCTGCCGCATGATGGCACTCAGAATAAAATAAATACAGTTTTCCAGGAAAAAAAATAAGCAAGACTGTTCAGAGATTTGTCTAATGAACAGAATAATGGCTAATAATAGGCACTGTTAGACGAACCACTTTATCTAGCGAGGCTTCCAAAGTTGATGGACTCAGCAGGTCGCTCTACTGTGGAAGTAGTTAGCTCTGGACAACAAAGTTTTAACATTTTATCACTCTTGTACAGAGATTATACAAGTGTGTCATGTGTTCAAAGAGAAGAGGGCCTGGGTTAACCTTATACACAAAAGCTAAAAGACAACCAGCTGAATTCAACATTAAAGCTGAAAGACTGTCCCATCCCATCGCCTTCCCTCCCCCGCATAAAAGACAAATCATATGAGAATCTGTTAGCAAGTACCTAATGGAAATAGACGTTCCCACTGTCAGTCTGTGAAGGTCTCCTTAGGATTTGAAGAATCAAATGTTTGTTACAAGAAAACCTAATTTAATACTTAGTTGCTAACCCAGCAGTAATTTTGTAAAACATGTCTACTCTTTCTAAATGCTGTAATTCTGTAACCGATGTAAATGACTATGGGAGTTAGCAGCAGCGCTCTCTTCATCTTCTTTACTACCACCTCCACAAATACAACTTAAATACTGCCCCTAGTAGCAGTAAATAGATAGTTCTCACAATTACCAGTCACAGCATTTGTGTATAGATCTCAGTCTCCTCTGGTTTAAAGTTTATATTATGCAAAAATAAAACAAAAATTCATTAACAGCTGCTGATGTTTTTTGGGCCTGGCAGTGTTTACTTGCCCCCCATTTTCATAAAACAGTTTAATATAAATGTTTTGTTTTGAGTGAAAAACACTAACAAAAATTTAAACTAACTGTAAAGTTGTTGAAATCTATACTTCCTTCATCATCAAGGCAAAGAGACATTGAAAACTAGGATTATTTTCAAGAGTACTACTTTTTAATCACTCTGCAAACCTGTCCAGTATTAGTCTGTGTTCTTCGATGGAAATTATGCTCAGTATTTTGAGTGCTTACAGCAGTGTGAAGGTCTAAAAGAGGAAAACACTATTTTTTTTCATTACTCTCTGATGGTACATCTTTCTCCTTATTAATTTCCAGTGGTTATTACTTTTACCCTTACCTGTGCCAGCTGGAAGAAAAGACGATAGCCGATAAAAGGTTGAGGATTATGTCCAGCCCTTCTGCACAGTCTTGCAAAAATTTCTCCTAAGCTATAGGAACTCACCATTTCACGATTATTAGCCTTCACGAAATTATTAGAATCTAATACATTAATCACTCCCATAGAAATTACATGTCATTCTCTGAAGAGCACTTCCAAATTCTGGTATATCAGGTAGTATTCTGATTCAAACTTGTGAGTCTGAATGAATTTCTTACTCTGTAGCCAGCTGTTCCCCTCACTACTCAGTAATACAACAGTAATCCAGTCACAGAAGGAAAAGGGCTAAAGAATGAACAGGACTGTAATTCTTGTAAAATGACAGAGAAAAGGAAAGTTTTCTTCCCTACATATAAACCCCTGTAAACCTGGTTTTACTATCATAATAAATGATATCATATAAATATCATGGGTTTACTATTGTAATAAATTGCTCTTAGATACTTGCAAGAGCAACTATGGCAGAGTTTGCCATCTCTTCTGGAGAGAAAAAGGCTTCCAAGATTTAGCATTTAGACACAATATGATAATCGGGGTGATTATGTCATGTATGTTACCCGATGGACAGGTTTGATGTAAAGATCTGACATATTTCTTCTTATGGTTTTGTGTACTTCACATTGTTTTGGAAAATACTTTTAAAAGAAGTTCAAATTAACTTTTCTTCCTCCTGCGTGATTCGCGTAAATTTTTGTCTGAAGCAATCTGCTTTTCTTTTGGGAGCATTTCTCAGCTAAAATGAGGACTTGAAGTCCCCCTTAAAAATCCACAGCACTTTAATCAATACCTTCATAAATACCTGTAATATCTACAACAAAATCTCCCAGTCATCATTAAAGTGAAGAAGTTCTGTTTGGTACAAACACACTGTTTAATTTGGACCACTGCTACAGTGTAAGTAAACCAAACATGGACAAAAAGGCTGCTTTTGTCTGCATCAGTTGCACATAAAACCTAACGTTTCAGCTATTTTAGTCTTCCCCAGTGTAACTGAGGATTCTCCGCACAGCTGGTCCTGGCCATAAAGACAGGCTTACCAACAGCAGAGGAAACTTGTCTCAGATGCAGCTATTTCAAGAGCTGTTTCAATATACAGAAAACATCTGACTCTCGATTCTGAGTCTGCCAAGAGCTTCAGAATCCACAAAATCTGTACAGCACACATTTTAGATACAGTTTAGCAGATTGCTTTCCTGGCTCTTACAGACTAGGGCAACTTCAGTTTTCTGTCTGACAGACATTTAAAAAACTTTTTATGTTAGGAATGTAATGAAAGAGCTTGAAATATACAAGATCCATTTTAGAAAGGTGTTTTAATTAGTCAGCAGTAATAATGAAAAAAACCAGCTTAAAAACTTAGATGAAAAGACAGTATTTGTTAACTTACCTACTCCCAAAATTCTGCAGTTCACATTTACTGCCTCTGATGCAGCCTCTATGCACATCTTTAGAATTAATTCTAGTCTGTCTTCATAAGTTTTAGGGTTGAGCTGGGTATACTTCTTAACTATTTCACCCTAGAAATTGGAAACAAGAAAACATGCCCCACATAAATTGACTTGATGAAACTTCTCTTCAATTTAAAGTGGTCAGTTTAAAAGCAGAGTCATAACTTCTCTCTTAATCCCAAACAAAACCAAACAGATGTATGTCTCAGATCTTGATCCTATGGGCCATGCTGTGCAAGATTCCTGACACTTCTGAGGGACTAGTTTGAAAGATTAGGCACTCCATTCTGCTTCTGTAATCAACCTCCCCTGTCTGAAATAAAATACACGGTTTAAGGAACACATGGATTGTGTAAAGACATATTCCAGAAGCTGCTAGAACTGTTGGTAGGAGTAAACTACGATGCAGCCATGCACCTAAGCTAGTGTTAAAAAAAGAGGGAGTAGCAACTGCAAAAAGCCAAAGGACAGAAAATCCACAGTGCTTGAAGAGTAGAATATTTCCTGTATGATTGCATAAACATTTTGTGTGGTGTCACCAACACTGCTATTTTACCAGCAGGAGGACAGAAAACATCAGTACAGTATTTCCTAACCCTTCAGAAATAGCATTTCATCTCAGCAGTTATATTTCTGAGTCACTTGAAGTATTTCTGGAGTGCCATCTACTGTGATGTGAGTTGTACAAGGGAGGCATGGACCAGGAGGAAGGGATTATTTTCCTACCCTGGGAAGGTAGGAATGTCTCCTCCCACCCTAGAAGAAGTGCAGTAGTAGTGAAAGCATTTCATTATGCAAGCCTGAAACTGTGAGTACTATGGAACTAATCTTGATGTTATGTTAATGTTGCAGGATTAGGCCAGGAAACTGCCCACCACATGCTGCTTAGTGACATTACTCTTCCTATTACAGCCCCAGTATTCTACAATGTATCTAAATGAACCCTTATATTAACTAAGCAAAAAGGAATAACAAAAACAGTCTGTGCAACATGGCTGAGATGCTGCCAAAATAACGTAAGAGAATTCCAAGATGTCAATGATGCAAGTATTAGATTCCACCATCACATCAGCAATAGGGTTTGGGGATTTTTATGTTTTAGTCTCCTCTTCACTTTTGGTCTGGAGGGGGAAGGGAATCAGAGGATGGTCTTGGAAGACAAGGCTGCAGCAATCATTATCAAAAGACACAAGAGCTTTTAAGAGCTTTTAACACAAGGCTTTTAAGAACTCTCACTTATATTCTTCTGGAAAAGAAAACTATACCTCCAACTCTGCTATCTCCTCTTAAATGCTTACATCTGTTGTTAATTTTATTATTGAAGTCTGATCCCTGCTGCTATGGCTTGCTAACATTTCAACTTTTATAAATGCCACTTCAAGCTACAATCTGCAAAACAGAGAGGGTTTTTAAAAAACTCTTCTCCCTTCCCTACCCCACCCCATGGCTGAAGAAAACACAGTGTCAATTTTACTTCCAGTAAGTAAATAATAAAAAAATCATACTTTAAAAATATTATTTAAGACCTTGAAAGGTCTGCCAGACATCTTTTAAATTAGTGCAAAAAATGCAGAACACAGCAGGCCAATTTACATTGCCTCGTATCTCGTTTTGCCGACAAATTACTTTCTTTCTGGGTAACTGTGTCCAACTATCTAGCTGTCTGCAAGTATGCAGTGTAGGAGTAGTTGTCCAATACTGTTGAAAATAAAAGTCAAAGACTTCTCAACATGAGGCGCTACAGAGTTCAAGACTTCTGTTTGAGTTCTTGGTTGGTGGTTGTTTTGGGTTTTTTTTTAATCCTCTCCAAACGGGTTCAGTCATAACTATCCATTCATTTATAAGCCTAGGTAAGATTTATTTAAATTTTTTTACACCAACACCAAGTAACTTTTGTTCCATAAACTTAAAGTGCACAAGTCAAAATAGAAATTCTGTGGTTTTTCGCTAGACTAGGGTCATCATCTTACAGCCATGGGTGTATTTACTTGTTTCACTATACAATGCCTCTCTCAGTGATCAGACACAAGACTGATACTGAAGCCATTTTGGTAGTCTCACTTGCAGCTTTTTAAGACTTCCGTTTTTGATACATTTGCCAAGTATGAGCTTTCATCTTCCTAACTTAGCTGTCAAACATTCATAAGATGTTGCTTATCTCTGGAAGAGCTGTGCAAGCAATTCATACTTATTAGTGCTATGACACAGGCAAAGGAAAGCTCCCTACTGTGCATCAATCAGAGAAATAGGTTGAGCAACTTCTACACATGGAGACCATTAAATCACACCATATCCCTAAACCTGAACATCTCTCCACACTGACTTTACAAGGCTGTAACTTAAAGTCTATATTAAATGGGTGACTTTTACAGAAGGGAGGCATGCCATACTCAAAACTCATTCAACCTACAAATCTCTATGAATTCTAGTGTATGTATCAAATTCTACTTATGTTGATGACGGTATTGATCTATAAAGCACCTCTTCTCCTACATCAAAGGACACAGTCAACACACACGCACACAGAAAAGAACAATCAAAAAACCTAACCCCAAAAACCCTGCTGGGAACTTAAGATCATCACACAACTCATAATCCATCACCATTTTCCAGTGCAAGATCAAAAAACTCTCATTCAGCTGATTTAAGAGACCTTTTCAAACCGGTTCCTACTATTTCAGTAATGAAGACACCATGTCCTTCCAGACTATCTATTGTAGTGTTCTCTCGCACTGACAGCTAAACTGACAGTAAGAAAAACTTTACAGTAATTTCCCCTTCTACTGGTTTAATACTTTATTACTTCTTCACACACAACTGAATCTGATCTGTGGAAGAGGCTTCTACATTTCTGAGGGATTTTTTTCCCCCTGCCCAGTCATATTCCTTTACTCTAGACTAAACAATTCTAGTTTCTTTATTTTTTTTTCCTGTTTCCATGTCTAATAATTATTGGTTTTCTCCTGATTCTCTCTTGGATTGGTCTGTGTCTCTACAGTGTAATGCACTACAGTGCACACTGCTCCAGCTCCTCAGTACAGTCTTTCTGATTCCTTCTATGCAGGAAGATTCTGAGAATTTTTGATTACTGGCTGTTCTTCTCTTGGTAGAAGAGATGCGAAATACTGTACCCTGAAACCACCCACCACTCTCCCTCATACTGGCTGCTGCTCACAACCATTGTGTGTGTCCATTACTTGGCTGTGTGAGGCAGTGGGGAAGTAAAAAAACTTCTCTTGGAGCCTCTACCTTTTTCAGTTGGTAATACAAAAAGTTTCAGGGTGAACTGCATCACATTTTACAGGGAACCACACATCTGAAAGCTGTCCAATTCTCTGAAGTCTGTATGACTTCTACAGAGGAAGTAGCTACAGTCATGCAAAGCAGCAGACAAATTGTATCAGGACTGTATGGGAGGTGCAACAGATGGCCTCAACAAAGCCTACAGGATGGCAAAAGTCAGTAGGACTGCTTTGTTTTGGAGCTTCTTTGCATCAAACCCATTTCCACACTGTAGGAACAAAACTACTAAGTCCCATTATGTTTGCAGAATATCAGAAAAGACAACAGAATGTTTACCTTCATACTGACAATTGCTACTCTGAGATTAGTGCCACCCAGATCCACAGCCAGAGCACTCTGTGTCTCTAGAATATGGTCAATGTCTTGAGAGATATTATCTTTGACAGGAGGAAAACAGAATTTCTTCTGCAATGGCTCTTTGAGGTCAATAGATTTGAGGAACTTCAAAATCCTTGGAACAGCATTGCCATCTCCGTATATTTTTGAGCTGTAATGTGAAAAAAAAGTCAATTTAACGGGAAATAACAATGCCTTTTATAAAGTTATTTCTATGGCAGAAGGATGTAACACTGTGTCATTACAAAACTGCACTGTGGCTACTATGACAATACTGCAGCTCCCAATAACTCAAGTCTATCATGGGATATGGTAGTTAGTGTCATCAGCCTGACAATCACTGAACATGTTGTCCAAGCCCAGCAGTAACTCCATTTTGGAATACAAAACATGGAATGTAGGAAACTGGAAAGCTAATGATTTAAATTTAATGAAGTGACTGACTTAGTAAAACTAAAATTATGGGCAGTTTATGTATGTGCTACATGTCCAGTCAAGATACACTTAGCACACAGGTGACAGATAACATACTAATAAAACAGTACATTCATGTCAATTCATAATATATAAGCATCATTTAAAATTATAATGATACATGGTGTGTCAAACATTTGATGTTACAGACTTCGGTTTTATTACTGTGAAGCTCTTCGGAAATATATTTTTGTTTCTCGTCTTCAGACCAACATACTCTCCTGCGAGTCAATACTGAATGGCTGAAGAATATCAAATAGCATTCTGCTGTCATCCTGCACCTCCCCAGGAAAGCTGCACTGAGGCCTCTACATATCATGCCTGAGGTCAATTCAACTTTAAAGTAGCGTGTCCTCCAGGCACAAGTCATAAGTAGACAGTAGATATTCTCCTATGGAACAGTCATGCCAGTCCAAGATGCAAACTTTGTCCTCAACTATTTTTGTGGATGTTAAATTACTATTTAAATCAAAGCAGTACTAGTAACATTTTGCTGTACAAATGCTAATCTGCATACCAGACAAGATTCTGAATGAGGCATGTGAAATGAAAAATAATCTGTAACCAGAAACTACTGCGTTAAAAGCACTCCAACTGAAGATGATAAACCACCTCAGGACTGAATGCCTATTACTCTACTGCTTTAATATCCCCTTCAATGAAGCAAGAAGAATGCACTGGATGATTACCATGGATACTGTTTACCAAACTGCAGTCGAAGAGCATGCAGAATCTTATCTTGTGTATCAGCATCACGAACATGAAGAACATTTTCACCTAGATGACAAAAGTTAACAGGACAGGTCAGCTCTTCAAATTATATCAGAGGACAAAAGATGTTTTTGAAATGAATAAATATTTGCTTTTGCTTTCTTTGAGCACAAACCACTCCAGCCAGATTGACACTTCTCTTCAGCAGTTGTGTGCTTCCCCCTGCTACGAGTAAAGCAATGGTGACTCCTATGATAGTCATGCATTATAAACTTCTAGGGAGTAAAGTATCAGCCTTAAACAGGATTCTGTTAATAAATCTAAAATGCACAAATGAAAATGGCCTAAATGGCTATTCATCTCATATCTGCAGATCTGTGAAATGCCACAATGCAGTTGCTTCCTGAAATGGTGAAGAGTTCACCTTTTTCTTCTGAAGCAAAATTTCCATACCTGATAAACATCAAACTAGCTTTAAAGGAAAACAATTAGCTGCCTACTCTACTAAAGGAATTCACTGCAAACTGAGATATACTTTTAACTTGTTTACAGTTAAAAGCCTCATTACCTAATGTGAAACACACAAGCAGCACTACTAACATGATACTGGAATAGCCAGCCAAGCTCTAAAATGGATCAAAAATTAGGTCGCATTGATACTGTCAGATGGCCTTTGTCAAGCATTCATTTGACTTTATCCTAAAAAAAAGGAAAAGAAAACAAAAAAAAACAAACAACTCAGACCTATGAAGAAATTAAAATAGTTAAGAAAACACATACCTGTTTCTCTTCCTGTCTGACGTGTCCCCAGGTTGATGACGGGTGTACCAAATGCTCCCACCTCTCTGACACCACAACTGCTGTTGCCAATCATACAACCAGCATGAGCAACTAGCTGAATGAACTGGTCAAATGGGACATGCTTTACCGCCCGAAAATTGGGATGATGTTCAATGCCCTTCTTCCTCATCACTCTAACCATCTCTTTGCTTCCTACAGAAAAACAAGAGGTAGAATAAATGACTCAAGTTCTATTATTAAACTGAAAGTCCAAACATGCAAATGAGTAAATAGATTTCCACTGAGTTGCCAGCTCTGAGTTAGTTTTGTTCTCTATCCTTGCACTGTAAGTTGCAGAGCTGGGCATGCAAGTCCAAGTTTGATCCTAAATTCCACTGCAAATATCTTTCCGTAGTTCATAGATAATTTAAGCGGCTGTAATAGCACTTCTGCATGTCATATCATTTCTCTCCATCTTCCTCCCCACATGGAGAAGCTGAAATGTCTTCCAGCAATGGGAACATGGAGCTGAAGTGGACTCACACCTGATGCTGAGACTAGGCAGCTAGTTCCATCTAGCTGGAGGTTCTGGGACAATATCACTCCACTAGCACCAATTTATGCTCTTATGATGATATATGCCCTTCCATCATGATGGTATTTTACTCACCTGCATCCACATTAGGAAACAGAACAAGAGTTCTCTTGTTGAATGAGATGAGTGCATCTAGTGTCAGCTCAAACATCTTTATGGAATGTTTAATATCTGTAGTCACAGGATGCTGCAGAGCAACTATATAATCTCTGGTTTTGACATCTTCACCTGTCCAGACAGAGCCCAAGAGAAGTGTTTTTATTGGATCAGAATAGTAAGAGAAGGGAGAACATACCTTTGAAACTACCAGTGAGAAAGCTTGAACACTCAAGGCACTGAATGGACAACCTAGCACATAAATTTCAATCCCATAATAAAACTCAGTGGAGTACCAGGAGAATCTATCTTACTATTTTCTCTCTAAGCAAGTATCTTAACTTCAAACACCACTACCAAAACCCCCAAAAACTGTTACATTGCAGCCATACATTTAAGTCTTTGCAAGACTATACCAGGGTCACTCTGGAACTCTGTTCACACACCGGTGTAAACATACAGTAACATGAAAGCCCTCAAGCTGCTCAGGTTTTCTGTCAGGTCTCCATTCTCAAGCAAAGTCTATTCCCACTGCTTTAAAAAAGTCAGTCCTACATTTTTAGTACATTTGATTAAAAGGTTTATCTGCAAAATATTCATCTACTGCAGTATCTAGGAACATTTCAGCTTCCAACTCCACTAGTAAACATGCTATATAGGAGATTGCTTTGTGAGATAAAAAGCAAACACAATACAAATAATTTTTTTAAATAATGGGTTAAGTAAGCCTGTGGTGCAAGTCGGCCTTGTTGCAGTTCTTTATTCAAAAGATTGTTCGTAATATAAAAATCTTTTAAATTTTCTTACATAAAACCCAAACAGCTATTATTCTATTTAAATGTATCCTTTACTCTGTAGCTCTGACCTTCATATAAGACTGTTCTGGTTTTAAATTGTTCAGCTCAGAGAAACTACGTATTTAAAGAGGTTTTTTTTTATTTGACCAGATATGTTTACTAGGTCAGATTTGTCTCATTCTAGCTATGCATGGCAGAATACAGATCAAAGGAAAATGTAGAAATAAATATTAGACACGATTATCAAACTTTTTTTTTTGAGAAGAAGCAGGTTGATGCTTGACAATCATCTCCAATTAAGCAAACTTACAACTTACTAGCGAGAAGTTGATTTCCTCACCATACTTTTCTCAGAGCCACTGTCAACAGATTCCACAGACTGATAACCTAGTTACTGAGTCTGCCTAATGATGAAAGTCACGTGAAAACAAAAAGTTGACTGCTTACCTAGCCACATGCGTATAATACTCATGTAGTCCTTATTTTTGGCAGAGAGAAGCTTGTCATAAGAGGGACAGCCCGCTAAAAGGATGCGGTCATGGTCTTCACACATGGCTATCAAATGCTGCTCTGCACTCCTTGTGCAGCATACGTGGTAATGGGCCAGTTTGGTTATAGCGTGTCTGATAGAGTCATCAATGGTCCCACTGACTTCCCCACCTTCAATGTGAAGAATGCGAATGTTCATCAGGGCTGCAGATGTGGCCAGGGCCAATGCATCAAATCTGTCCCCATGAACTATCATTATGTCAGGTTTCAGGCGATTCAGGACATCCGGCAACTTGACTAAGGCAAGGCCCACCGACTCCACCATTGCTGCCTCATCCTCCCCTCTCACAATGGTGTGCAATCTTGTATGAATATCAAAGTCATCTTGTTCAATCATACGGTAGGTGTTACTGAAGTCAAAAGGAAAAGGGTTAAACACAAGTCTATATAAATAAGCTTTACAGCAATACAACTTGACAAAATAATTGATTAGAATATTTGTACTGGGTTTAAACAAAGACCTGATTATCACATCTCCTTCACTGAGGAATCACACAGAATTACACAGAATCACAGAGAATTGTAGGTGTTAGAAAGGACCTAAAGATCATCGAGTCCAACCCCCTGCCAAAGCAGGTTCCTTAGAGGAGGTCGGTCACACAGGTAGGCTTCCAGATGGGTCTTGAACACCTCCAGAGAAGGAGAGTCCATAACCCCCCTGGGTAGCCTGTTCCAGTGCTCTGTCCCCCTCACTGTGAAAGTTCTCTCTCACGTTGGTGCGGAACCTCCTGTGATCCAACTTGTGACCATTTCCTCTTGTCCTGCCCCACAGGCCACTAAGAAGAGGTTGGCCATCTCCCTTTGTCTCCCACACTTCCAGTATTTATAAACATTGATGAGATCCCCTCTCAGTCTTCTCAAGGCTGAACAGCCCCAGCTCACTCAGCCTTTCCTCATAGGAGAGATGCTCCAGGCCCTTCATCATCTTTGTGACTTTCTGCTGGATTCTCTCCAGGAGATCCCTGTCTTTTTTGTACTGGGGAGCCCAGAACTGGACACAGTACTCCAGGTGAGGCCTGGCCAGGGCAGAGTAGAGGG
>VXBZ01010043.1:56038-81914 GCA_013399135.1 Heliornis fulica | reverse complement strand
CAGGGGCTTTACTAAGGGGAGTTTCAGAGGGACGAAGACCTGCCCAGGCAAGGGGTTTTGCCTCGGAAATACGTGTCTGAAAACACGCACTCCTCGCCCTCTCCCGCCAAAGTACACTTGTGATCTGGCCATCTCGACCAGCCGGAGCAACGGCTTTCCCCAGATGTTGATGGCAGAAAGAGATAAAAGGGAATTAAAATAAATATTTGTCCTTCAGGAATGGAAGTTATTAAATTAACACCTCAAAGTTTGCGCGATCTAATGAGTTTTGTCAAACATTATTTTTTAAAAAGAAAGATCAAAATATGTGAAGTTTTGCCTTTGGCCAGTGCAGTGGAGCGTAAGAAAAACCTATTAGCATACATCATCAAGCCACGCAAGCCACTGCTGGACACGTACAACAGAAGGTAAATAGATTATTTTGTTTAACAACGCTGACAGCTAGTATGGAGCAGAATCGGAGAATCCAAATATTAATAGATTCATTCAAGTGGAGCAAAAGTTACAAATCATTAGCTGAAGAAAGTTGGCTTCCAGCCCACATTCTATAGGGGCATAAGGGAAGCATGGTAACTGTGCTGTTGCCGGCTACAAAAGGGCAATTTTGTATATAATTTAATTAGATGAAGCGTGCAGAATGTTTTTATTTGTTCTACTTCTGGCTGTCTCACCTCTATGTGAACTCCCCAAACCCAGATCTACTCCAAATACTTCTTCTCCCCCTTCTGCACACTTCCCTCCAACGTGTTTGCTTTGGCAACTTTCATGTTCTTGCAAACAATTCTTCCAAAGTTATCAATCACTCTTGCACCCAAAGAGAAATACTGTACACTCAATGCGATGACACAATGAAGCATGTTTGAAGCAAACCATGTGTTCCAGTGTGCCAGGGATTATGTTATTTGTTCAAGGAACATGTTCGGAATATTTTAGGCTTCTGTTACTCCTGTGATAGTAAATTTTATTGTCTGCCGTTGGGATTTATTTCAGAGACAACCCAAATACCTCTTCACACGGGGAGAGCTTCTCAAGTGGGAAGACCGCTCCGCCCCGCGCTGGGGGGAATTTATTGGCCCCGGGTATTTTCATTTCCTAATGCCATTTCACCTACGAGACCTTCAGAGACCGCGACAAGTGCTCCCGGCAGCTGCCCGCCGGCAGCTCGGCGGGAGTCCCCCGCCGGCTCCCACGCGTGTCCACCGGGGCACACGCGTGCCCCGCAGTGGCCGGGGAGCGGGACTACGGCACCCCGCCACGGAAGGGCCTCCGACTGAGGCGGGCAAAGCCGAGGACGGCGGCGATGGCCGCGGGCAGGCCTGGGAGGGTCGCAGTCGTCCCCTGATGGTGCGTGGGCCAGCAGCCTCTGTGAGCGGCAGGCAGCGATGCCCGCGTGCCCTGCCTCTTGCGAAAATCCTAATTTCACATCCGCATTTTGCCGGTTAGGTTTGGGATGGGTTTGGGTTTTGGGGGCTTNGCACCAGTTTCTAGATAGCCTTTCTCGCTAGAGAACAGGGCGTCCCGGCGGGATGGTTATCGCGCGGGTGCTCCCACTCGAAGTTTCGATACCGACGGGCTGAACCGAAAGCCCAAAGGGGTGGGTATCCCCGTCGCCACAGCCTCACCGGCGGCAGTGCCCAGCCCCGCTCTCCAATAGACGAGCGCTCCCCGCAAACTTCTCAGGGACCCTCGGAAACCACTGCGGTATTACTGTTCTCAACGCTAAGCCGCTTCACGCCCCTTTCCCCTCGCCTTTCCCGACGGTGCCCTGGACCTGGCGTGAGGGATGCTCAGGGCCTCCCGGCATCGCCCCTGGGGAGTGCCCCCGCCAGACCCGCCGTGCAGCGACACGAAGAATCCGTCGTCTCCGGGTGTTTGTCCCCTCCGTGTGGCTGGCGTGACGGGAACCATCCCGTCCGTGGGAACCGCCAGGCCGGGAGGATGGGGTGGTGGTGGTGGTGCTCAGACTGCTTGAAGGTGGCTGAGCTTTCCTACATTCTGGTAAGCCAGTCCGGTATCTTTACCCAAACCTGCCACGTTTCTGGTCTCCGAAGACTGGGCTGTCCGAAATAACGGGTCTGCTAGTCGGGCGCCATAAACCGGTGCGGTTATGCATCAGTCACTGTAGCTGCCACGTCATTTACCTGCTTTGCCACCGCTGACCGAAGTTAAACCGATTCTTTCACCTTGCTCCAAAAGGAACTGGGATGCCCGAGACCAGAGCTGCCAGGTGATGGGTGCCCGGGTTTCTGACCAGGAGCACATTTCAAGCGAAGAATAGACGCATTTTCCAGAAGCTGGTTTTTAAACTTCCCCTGGCAGAACTCTCGCTTGGCCTGCGGTCAGGTTGTGTGGCCACTGCTTCGGACGGAACAGCTCTGACAGGATTCTACAGGAGAATAAAATAGGCTGTAGGTCGATAGAGCAATAGTGGGTTTTGTTGGCTTGAAATGACAGTGTGTCCTGTCCACACACACCCTCACACACCCCGCGGGAGCGCCGTGCTCAGCTGGTGGGACAGACCAGTCGTGCCGGGGGCAGGAGCAACTGAATGGCGGAGGGGAGGATCTTCTCTCGTCCGGGAGAAGGACGGCACTGCTTTCCAAGTAAACTGGGAGAGAAGTCTTGTTCCGAACAGTTGATCCTTCCCACCCGCCCCCCTCTCCCGCCTCGGACCTCGGCCTAAGGACACTCGATGCTCAGTGTCAGTGTCTGGCGTGCTCGGCTGCTTCAAGCAGTGAGAAATACATGAGTCTCACTTAAGACATGAGTCACCGCCCTTGTCAAGATGATGGAAAACAATCTTCATCAGCACAGGTAAGAGTGAGCGGCAAGAAGTACCAGCGGCTTAGGTCTTTGCCAATTCCTTCATCATTATTAATAAAAAAAAAAGAGCGCTGAGAAAAAAAATTGCAAAGTTTTAGAACAAACAACCTCACCAACCAACCAACCAACCAACCAACCAACCAACCAACCAACCAACCAAATGTTATAGCAAAAAAACCCCCAGAAAACTCAAACCCAAACAACAACCCCCACCCCCAAAACCGACTAAAACCCTCATAACCTTTTTCAGGGCAAAGTAACCTACTGCAGATGTCATGGAAGGGGGGAAACCTAAAAGGAACCCCTGAGAGAAGCCGGTCCCCATCCCGACGTCTGCCAGCAGACACGTGAGGGTGATGACTGCCACTGTCTCCTGCTAGAGGGGAAGAAACACGGGAAATAGGGCATGTGATGATACCTGGAAGGAGCCGGCCCGCCCGCAGCGGGGAGGTGGGCGAAGGTTTCCACCGACAGCTGCAGTTACATCGTGGCTTCTGGCCCTGGCCCCTTCCTCTCGGTCTTTTAGCCGAAAACGCTTTAAAACAGGAACGAACGTCCGAGACTGGGGGGAAGAAAAGCTTTGCTGGGTGGTGAATGCCCAGAACGCGGGGGCCGTTCCACGGGCCGGGGTCCAAGGGGCGCCTCCCGCACCCCCTCCGGGGCGGAGCAGCACGGCACCAGACCGCCACATCGCCCCAATTTGTGGCTTTTTCTTATTCACAGCTTGGCCGCTGTGCGTGGAAAGCGGCAGGTCTGGGAGCACCATAGGGCTGTGTGCGAGTCTTGTTTTATGGGTACAACCATACGTATCTGTTCGTGGGACATTTTTCCTTTCGAGCAGCGCTCGACTTCCTTCGTCTCTGAGGAACACATGGTGAAGCACGCCGGGAAATGTAAAGAGATGTGCTTGTGACTCATCTACCGGGGAAACGTCACCCAAATGACTGAAATCCAGAGCCGAGGCAGAGTAATCTCAACCACATTTGGTTTTATAGTAAATTAATACTGCAGTCTATATAGCTGAACGGGAAGTCGAGGGCCAAACCAAAACCCTTGTCAAAATAAATCCTCATCAGAAAATATTTTGATTATTTAAAAACGCTTTAATAAGCATCTAGCGTTTCAAAAGAAAATTAAAATAAAAAGCATGAAAGAGAGAAGTGGAGAGTCAGTCCGAGCACCACATGCCTCGCAGCTCATCCCCAAGCGAGGGATGAGACGCTGATTAGTCTAAATTTTGTGGGGCTATGGGAACAGGCTCTAAGTTCTATTTGCCATTATCTCGTTCAGTGGATGCACGAAGCTCCAAGCCTCCAGTTGGGTTTGAGGCTTTGCACCGAGAACGTCGCAGATTAAAACAGCGGTCCCGAAAACATCCCAGGCTGCTCGAAGCGGTGAAGGTGCCCCTGTGTGCGGGACCACGGGGGAATGCCTCTGTGTGCGGTGGCCCCGAAGCCGTGGTGGGGCTCGTCTGGTGCCTCTACCCCACCGACCCCAGGGAGAAGAAGCACCAGGGCTGCTACTCCCCTCCTCCCAACCCTCTACCCCGGCCGCGTCCTTTGCCCTGCCCGCGCAGGCTGTGGCACCGACGTTTCCCAATCCGGGGCTGCTATAAAAATCCTAGAGACTTCCCAGCTTTCTGGTCCGCAGGTCTGGAAGCCTGAAATGTCCAAAGCTGTCACGATGCATGAACTGAAACCTTTATAAACTTATTTCCCTTAAAGTCTTTATTAACTACCCCCAAGGACCATGGCTGCTGTTGCTTCTGCTCTTGCACGATGGTGGTCTGGCACCTCCACGAAGCACACATGCTAAACAGATTAACATGCTTCGGCTGACCCATACTTCACAAACTGGGGATAGAGTTTCTCCAGCTACATGTGGAAATTAACCTACATGTAGCAATGGTCAGCTGCAAAGAGGGAGTTCCCAAGCAATCTAAACAATCTACAGTTCTTTGTTACTTTTAGTCTTTCCCTCCCTTTCCATGATTAACTATTTATTAAAACAGGAAATATCATGGGGGAAATAAAAGGAAAACAAGAGGAAAACATCTTTCCCCTTTCGCTGAGCTTCCGCACATACCTGCAAGAAGTTGGGATTTTAAATTTTTTTTTTTTTGGTGTGTGCATGTGTGCCGGAGCTCATACATGTGTTGTTTTATAAACGCAGGGCTATTTTAGAAAAATCTAAAATTTCAGTTGCACCGACTTATTAAACGTTCTTGAAGGGCAGACTAAATGGAAGTGTTATCTCTGTTGGAAGGACTGCAATCGCTGCTGTCTCCCACCTCTCATTTACACTTGAAAGCACCCTGAGATAGAGTTGTTTGCAGATAGCGGTGGAAGGAGTTCCCTGCACGCTAGCCCCGGCACTTTCTCGTCCGTTACAGCCTCTTCGCCTCGGGCCTTTTTTTGTCGGGATCGATCCTACACACTGCTGCAAAAGCTCGTGGTTTCCGGAGCGGGTAAGAACAAATACAAGTAACCGTTGTGTCACACGGCGCTGTCACGGTAATAAACACACGGCTTCTCCTCCAGGAATTCCTAATCCTCCCTGTGTGGCTCTAGCCCTGTGGATAATATCATTACGGGACTAAACAAATAAACAGTCTATCCAAATCAAGCGGGAGGCACTAGGGACCACAGTTCCTCCCTGCGAAGATGATACAAGTAAATTTACACTCACGGCTTGGAGAGGGTCCAGTGGCTATGAATAGCTGCTCAGTTCTACAGCGCTGGCTCTGGGCTGGGAAATGGTGCTGACTCTCCTGCTCTGTGTTTGCTGCAATCAATGTGAGCTATTCAGGGCTGTGTTTTCCTTACTATACTCTGCTGGGAACATCAAGGACCACTAACACTTTTATGAACCCGGCCTCGAGGAAGACGATTTTACTACCAAGGTGGAGTATTAAACCCAGTGACATGAATGAGAGGTTAAAGTGCCTCTGCCAACCAGGAGCTGNCAAGGTCAATCCAGCTGCAATCAAGATTCAACAAAACCAAGACATTTTAACAGCACTCTATATATTATGGTCTTAAGTTGCAATAAATAACTTGAATGGCATATTTGGAACATAAGCATTTTTATTCTCCCTCCCCTCAATAAAAATCCTACAAATATCAACCTTATCTCTATGAATATGGTTCTGTGTCATAACAATTTCAAATAACTGACATTTAGCACCCTCACTCCCCTCCCCCAATGTCAATTAAAAAGTCACATTTGAATGCAGTTGGTTTTCTAAACACTTAAAAAATATCTAGGTATGTAAAATGATACCTTTTCAGGGCGAGATGTTTTATTGCCTCTATTGGGCAAAGACAGGAACATTTAGTGGTTTTATCTGTTTCTTTGCAAGGATTCCTCTAAAATCTGTTTTCTACAACTGCAAATTTGGAGAACTTCACCTCAAATCCATTTGTTCCCTTTTTATAGAAGCAGCAATAAAAATATCACACCCGAAGTGTGCCCTAAGGCAAAGGCTTTCTTTTTTTCTTTTTCCTCTGTAGAGGGGAAAAAAAACCCAAGAGATACGTGATTAATAAAGGAGTGTTTGTGGAAGGATAGCTGTTAAAGTGAACATATACTCCAGAAGAAGCAATACTGATATTTACTGTAGATAGGCAAAGTTATGAATTTTCTGAACCACGCCAGGCAGGAAGGCCTCTTACACAGTCCATATGAGTTTCAAGAGCAGAAAAGTCCTGGATCTAATTTTGATTAGGCAGTTTGACAAAAATCTTGCCAAATTAAATACACTGGCTGCTAATCCTACAATCACTTAATTAACTCAGTTTGGTGTCAAAGAATAACAGTGACTTTCCTCTGGATACACTCTGGCCACTTCAGGCCTGCCAGCTTTTGGTGTCCCACCCCAGCAGCTGAGGAGCATTTGGAGGTGGACCACCATGCTGGTGCACATCGTGAAGCCTCCTGGCAGTTAGAGTGTTACACTGCTCACTCCCCAGATCAGTCACGCAGAACCCGCCGAGTGCACCCTGGTTTTATTTACCAGGGCTTTTTTGTTTGTTTAGTTTTCATGGTGCTGTGCCAGTGGGTTAAAAAGAGTACGCATTTTTAATTAAATCAGATTTCTTTGCCATATCTGAAGGCTCGATTATAGCTGGAATGGATACCAGGCTTAGAAATGGAGCAGCTCCAGACACTCCTGTGTCAGTGGGTTATTGTGCAGCCTTGAAGAGGACTGGGAGCTGGACAGTCTTTGGGGTGATGGACCATTGGCTTGGGTCAATTCCCAAAAGTATTTGTTGTTCTGTGGTAAGATCTTATCAGTGAATAAATAATAATGCAGTAACACCTACAGAGCTGTGCTCTTTCTGGTCTTTTATTGACATTATCTTAGACTGTGTGGCAAAAGTCTTCCGTGCAGGGACTTCATATTCTCTGTGGTTACAGCCTCCTTGGGAGGTGCTTTCAGGCATGTGTATTTTGTGTTTGCCTCAGGACATGGATTAATGGTTTTGCCTTCTTGATGGTGCCCACCAAAGGTCCACAAACATATGGGCAATTAGGGTGACTGCTGACTGCACTGAGAGTGTCTGGTGCTGAGCCTTGCATCCTAAAGATAAGGGAGGGAAGGAGCTTCCAAGGCACTGTAGCCTGTTCTTGGTTGGTGGAGCACAGAGTCACTTAGTCCTTCTACTAGCTTCATCTCCAAAGAGTTGTCACTTCCCACTTTTTTGTATCTGCTAGACAAACTTTGGCCAATCTTCCTCCTTTGATTTTGCTCCTCCTTAAGTCTGGTTTGGCCGCTGAAGCGGAAGATTATCTCCTGTCAGTATCATTATGCAGAAGTCCATGGAGTGGGGATCATTCCTGCTGTGGAGCACAAGGTCCAGGCATTTGCTGGCAGTGATAGTGACAGTGTAGGGAAGGGAGGAAGGGCAACTTCAGCTGTCTTTTCCCCACACAACTGTGCTGAACCTGGGAAAAATGACCTCATGGTAAGCTACCTGGCAATCCCATCTCTTGTTAGTGCAATGGTGGACAGAAACATCCTGAAACACAGCTGTGCTGGGCAGAGGGCACAACTCACATTCTTGGAAACTGCCGAAGATAGGACTAAAAACTGTGTTTCATTGTCTGGGGACATAACTCATCTATTAAAACCGAGGGGTTAACAGTTCAGTCCCCAGGGGAGGAGAGCTCAAAGAAGAAGTTAGATTTATTCCCTCAATAAGATGAATTCAGTGTACAGGGATATTTTCTTAACATTCTCACAGCCATCAAATGACATGGGTGGTTTTAAGACCCATTTTGCTTTCCTCAAGTATGCAAGTTCCTAATGTTAGTCCAGGTCTTCCTATGGGGGAGCTTATGAGCACAGGAAAGCTGTCACTGCAGAGGAGAGCTTGCAGCTCTCTTTCCTCCATCCACTGAGTGTAATGCAGGGGGGCAGCAGTTAAAGGAGCAAACTTGCCAAAGAGTTACTGGCTCCCACTGCCCTTTCCATTAATAAAACCCACCATGGTGTGTGATTGGCTCTGGCCTCCCTTTCATTGTCATAAAGCTGGAATCAAAGAGCACGACTGCTTTTATTGGCAAAACTTTCGCTCCATCAGTGATGTCAAAATGCAGAAGGCAGCTGAGGGTTCACCAGCAGCTCAGCGCAGAACAGGGCTTCTGGGTGAAAGGAGCCTTCTGTCAATGCACCTCCTGAGACACTTAGGTTTAAGGAAATGTTTGTACTGCTCTAGCAAAAGGGCTGGCTGGGTGTTTTTCTTTTGTGCTTAGGCACTCTGAAAGGAATTCCTGTGGGCACAATTATCTCACATATGGCGAGTCAGAAACNTTGCATTGACTAATAATTGCTTTGTCAAGACAAAAAAAAACAAAACAAAACAAAAAGGCCAAAGGAAAAAAAAAAGGAGAGAGAAGAATAAAAAAAAAAAAATAAAAATCAAAGGTCATTTGGATGCTTTGGCCCAGTACAGGAAGGAGGAAAATCCACCTTGGAGGATACAACTTACTTGAGGAGAGCTGGAAACCCATGATCAAAGCAACAGGAAACTGAGAACAAGCCCTGCCCAGTTAAAACCATTGAAACAAATCCCAGTCTCTTCAAACTGTAGGAACAAGGCATCAGCCTTGCAAATGAAATGGAAAATGTATGTGTGTGTATACGGTGAACTTGACAGGACTGGAACTTCTGCACCCAACAGCTTGTCTGGAACAAAATGCCTTTTTTTGCCTTGGGGAGAGGGGCTGCTGAGGGGCAGCCAGCCTGCCCTGCCTTATCTGTGCTATTACATGTGCTGTCCCTTGCCAGTCGCTTAACGCGTTCCTACCTAGATGCTACACAAAATAGCACTTAGTCCTTGCAGCATCTCTGTGGCAAAGGTCAGAGCATATTACACTCTGCGTGCAGAAGTGAAAATGGGGCTTTTCCCCCAGCCAAACAGGCAGGCATGGCCAAGAAGAAAATCTAGACTTTGCTTAGCTCGCCCTGGTAGGAGGTAAAGCAAGAATCAAAAGCTTCACTTCATACAAACTGCCTTCTGCAGGGAACAAACCTGAATCCAGTAGCAATGGCTAGTTCTTTTTCCCATGAAGCAGCTATTACTGCTCTTTAAAACTCGCCATGTTCAGAAGATCTAAATTTTTTTTTTTTTTCAAAACTAGTTTTCAATATTGACTTTAAAATCTATTGCAATTTTGCAATTAAATAATTAGATATTAGGTCAAAACTTGATTGGTTATATGCTCTTATATTTCTGTTCATTGTTGGAGGATGACTTGTCTACTTCTTTACATCTAGCTTGTCATATGAATGCAAACCTCTTCCTGCGCTTGATTTAAAATTTTCTTTATGTCCAAAGTGTTTTAATATCTGGACACATTTATGTATCTGTGCATATTCCAGGACTGGAAGAGAGGAAACCCTGAACTTCCACAATCTGTCAGTACTAACCACCTTATCTCTTCCTTCATACAAGCTTTTCCTAGAGGACATCAACTGTGAGGTTGGTATCAGCACATGTATGGGTCAGGGACAATGTCTGAGCCTGTTTACTGGGCTGTGTGTACAGAATGGATATGGATGAAGTCCTTGAATCAGAGCATCAGCACAGGTGTAATATTCTGCCAGGATATTTGACCTCCGTGTTGTCACATGAAGGACGAGGTGGTGTAAGACCAGCAGCAGTGAATCACAGTGTATCATAAGTTGTCCTCAGCATTAACTCTGCAAAAGACATTACAGCGTGTTTGAATTCCTGCTCAGAGCAGTAGGGGATGGATCAGACCACCAGCTTCTAAAGCTTCCAACAGAGCTTATTAGTTGGTGAGGTATCTAGCACCTGGTCGATTATAAGTTTCTCTGACATTCCCTTCTCCCCACCCCCCACCTCCATGAGAGACAGTAAGGGCAAATCAACAGACACAGTAGATACTTGGGATGTCTGCATTTTCAGATTTTTTTTTTTGTCATTTTCATTACAAGTGACAGAAAATCACAGATACTTTTACTTGGAGAAAATATGAAATGAAGTCCTGACTCGCTATTCTTCATGTGTTAAATCTCCCCAGAAACCTCCACCCTATCTTATGCTTTCTAAAATCTTGACCAAGGCATCAAACAATGACCTGGAACACATATCTGTGTAGGCTCCTCCACTTTCCTGTGTCCCCCACACCTTCAGTGTCACACTCCCATGGTGGTGTTCCACTCTTATGTCTGCCACAGCAGTGATGAGCCCATCCTCCTTCTCTACACCAGCTAGCTGTACCAAAGCAGCCCTACCCTCAAATTCCCAGGAAACCTGGTGTACAGCATAATGGTGTGCTGCTTGTGTTCCTCAGATGGGATAATGGCAGTAATTGTGCATAATTATTGGTCAGCTGTGACATCACAAATCCCTGTGACAATATTTTATTAGGTCCAGCCTAGCTATGCCAAACTCCCTGTTGTAATGCCAAAAATCACCTTTTCTACAACTACATTGATTCTGGAATGTGTGTGTACAACCAGCAACCATGATTCTTAAAGCTGAGATAAAACCAGATAGCACACTATTTTTCTGTGGGTCTCTTTTGTCTGACAGTGGTGGTGGTCTTGTTCAGTTCTGATCTATTTCAGGAGTGTAAGTATAATGTTATCTCTGATCTCCTTAGAAAGAACCAGGGAAGACATGTTTGTTATTATTTTAAGTAATATTTTTCTGATTATTTTTATTCCAGACAATTAGTTTCTGACCTGAGGGTGAAAAAACCCACCGACTTTCTGTGAGGAATTAAGCTGCATAGAAGGAGTATAATAACGAAGGTTGTGTGAAGAAAAATCTCTGGACTGATTCATATTCACTAAAGAGCTCCAGTATGAAAGCTCTTTGTGAGCGATTAATAATGGGCTATGTATAGATTGCTCTTATCCCCATGGAAAAGTCTAGTTGGCATTAGTAAGAATCTCCACCCATTTTCTATGTTGAGACTTTGCAAAGGTGGACTCCAGAAGTCAGCTACAGAAGACAAGGTAAACTGGTCACCAGAACAGGATGCTAGTAGCAGCAGTTTCAATTGATTAGGATACCTAATCCATGTAGGACATCTATATGCAGATTTACTCATCTGCACAGGTTATTTAACATTTAATTTCTATTATAAATTTATTTAAGGCTGTATTAAGCATAAAGGTCTTTAGGCTTTCGCCACAAAGTGTTGTTTTCAGTTATCTGTACTCAGAAGTGAATATTAACTTTGCCTAATAGCCTTATACTGTTTATTTTTTCACAGAGGCATTCTTTCTAGCAGCTTTTCTTCACATGATTACTTTTATGCACGTGCATGTACACATGCACACATGCATGCACACGAATCATTCAGCTTTTGGCCAAATATATGCAGCTGTGGGCTGAAAAATAGTATTTTGTTGGAATGGGGAGCAAACTGAGAAAGGAGTAGAGATGTTTTGTATTGAAATTTCTTTATATGGCATTACTAGTGAAAAAAAAACCAAACAAACCAACCCAAACTACAATACCTGTATGTAAAGTGAATTAAACAGGTTCAGAAATATTCTGATATTCTAGGTGCAAGAGGGAAGAAGCAGTGAAGTTAAAAATGTCTGCAGTACAAAGTGGTTGAGGTTTCATCTTGAACTATACAATTTTTTCTTTGCTAAACTTTACACTAGATGATGAATTTACTTAAGCATACTTTATGTTGGCAATTCCATACCATTTCTCCATCTTAATCTTACTGTTAAGTTTACTGACAGAAACATTAAAATGTCTTACTGTGTGAACTCACTGAATATAATATTTACCTGTGCACAGAACATGATTTATATGATTTCCTCACCCAAACCCTATAAATCACATGTATTGTACGTTAAACAATCTCCAACTCTCTGTAAATTTGTTTACTAAAGAGTATTTAGTTCTCTTAGTGCATGACAGTAATTCATGTTGAACTGGCTAATATCTCTATAAGTACTTTGTACTTGACTAATCTACAACATGAAATAATAATCATTCTTTAGGAGGAAATAATTTTAAAAAGTCTGCCAGGTCCAGATTTGTTACCCAGATATAAAGAGGAAGCCAAATTAAACATTATGTTTTTTTAACATGTCCTGTAGCTATAAGAAATATAATCACTTTTGGTTTAAAATCTTCTGAAATGCTTCAGCCCATCTTCAAGATTCTACACAGCACCGTATCTGTACCTTTTTCTTTGGAGAATCATGAAACTTGTTTTGGAGAAAGTTAAAAACTTCCATGAGAATAAATCTTTAAATAAAGAAAGTGAGCTTTACCTCAAATTACATGTGGATCACTTGGTCACAGGCACTCTGGTAAGAGGCTGAAACACAACTAGACCAAAGTCTTGTTCAAGGAGACAAAATTCAGTGGCAAGCCTGGGAGGAAATCTTTGTTGTCGGGATGGTTCTAGAGAGGGTTGGTCATGATGACTCTGATACAACTTCTTTGGTTACCAGAAAATAAAGGATGCCAGACAAGGAACAAGGTACACTTTATCCTTGTCCTGCCTTTCATACTCTTTTCCTTGGTATTGTCCTCCAGACAATACCAAGAGACTTTCTCAGACATAAAAACCTGTGGGCTCATGCAGCACTACACTTCTCATCTCTATCTAGAAAGCATAAAGGTCTGTACATTGTGCCTCCCTATCATAAATGTGTAACATTTCTATGGTAACTAGAGCATTAATTTGCAAGGAAAAGTTGTTTAAGGAGAGTATGAATTTGTAGCTATTTCTACTGAAGTATGTCTTTGATACTTCTCTGTATGTATTTTTTTCTATTTATTTTTCTTTGTTACTTTATTTGCTGCTTTGATATTAGCTAATTTGGTTCCTCTGTGTATCTCGCATGCCTGCCTTGTTGAATTTCCCATTCTTCCTATGCCAGGCCTTACTTTGTGGTATTTAGTGACCCTGCACTCTCTGATGGCTCCACTACCAAAAACTGGCTACACTCCTGCATTTTAACAAACCCCAAGAGACTACAAAGCTGAATTCTGTAGAGTCCAAATTCATCTCTGCAATGATGACAGCCAAAATCACAAAAGGCAGCAAGAACTGCATGCTCCAGTAATCCCACATCAAGTCCTAGCAAGTGACTGGGAGTCTTACTCTAGGAAATTGTTTGACTGTTGCTTGATGTCATGGTCTAGGCATCACACTGCAAGAAAAATGAACCGGTATGTCAAGTACGATCCTTATTTTGAACCTCTTCTTATTTTGTAATATGGGGAAAGTTTGTCTTGCTCTGTCAGAATATTTTTGGAGAGTCATTAGTTAATTAGGAATTGAAAAATGTTATTAGGCAATAAAATCCTTTCATATATAAGACTTAAGATGCCTCTGTCAATGAGGACGTTCAGTTCCCAGCTGTGTCAAAAGCAAAATGATACAATGCTATTGAGAGTCCTCCAATTACAGATATTGTAATTCTCAGTTTTCATGTGGCACATATTTCATAGGCTTAGGAGATAACAGTAGCTTTAAAATCCATTCCTTACTTGTAGTTTCATAACAAAAACACACAAGCAAATTATTGAAAACCAACCGTTCACTGCAATGTGTTGACTATGAAAGCACAAACACAATACACAAACCTGTAGGGCTCCCATGCAGTCAGTTTGTTACTGCTTTTCAGATTTATGAAAGTTTAAGCAGCAGTAGAAACTGTTTTCTGTAATTGTTTTCTCATTTTGTGAAATACTGTAACTCTATCTCCTTATCCATGCTCTTGCAAGGTGTCCCTTTTGTTTTAGAGCATTACAGAATGAAGAGTTATTCTTTCCTATACCATTTTACCTCCATGTTATTAATTTTTTTTTCCTTTCTAGATCTGACACGTAGAAAAGGACTGAGTATTTCAGCAGCAGCTGTTGGTTTTCTGCAGTGTTCTGAGACCTCTCAAACCTCTAAACTGTGGTTTACAGCTTTCATCCTTTTGCTGGACACAGGCCAATGTTTGCAAAAATACTACAGGGTTTAATTTCTACCTAAAGTGTGATGCAATTTCACATTTATCTCAGGTTTGTAGCTATTCTTCCCTCTTCCTTTTACTGTCTGTAACCATTCAACCTAATTGGTTAGTTATAATTTTGTGTAAAATAGTGATACCATCAAGCTGTCAAGGGCTTTCTCTTCTAGCAGGCAAAATGGATCTCCCGCTTTCCAACATTTCTGGTGTTTGAAGACTGAGTTCCAAGCCTGATTTCAGTGACTGTAAGAGTGCTCAAGCTATGTTTTGGGGATCTTTGTTTATATTTCAGTAATTATTTACATGAGGTTCTTGCTATACAAACCACTAGCTGCAGGGAAAATAACAGACTTCACAACATTATGAAACAAAAAGACCCTTGTCCGGTTGTTTAGATGAGCATATGTAAAAAGTCAGAAACAACAACAAACTACACCTGTGGCAACACGCTACAGAGCAGATGGGTACCCCAGTTGCAGTATTGGAGGCAGTGGCAAATGTTGTCTCTGAAGGTTTGGGATCTGAAGACAAAGATCCCTTTCTGACTTTGGCAGGTTCTTCTGCTTCTCATGCTATTGATGAAAGACCCATTTTTTACAGCATGACATAGCTGAAGCAAACACATGGTTTACACCAATGTACATACAATCTGCATACTGTAATTCAGAGATGTCCGCTTCTTGTTAGATAGGCTCTGTTGCATTTTCAAAGTAAACAGAAGGGAAAAATAACACTCCTTTAGAGTTACACCTAAGATGGAGGTCTAGTATATCACTGGCTGACCAGAGAAAGCATTTGTGCTAGTGGCGCCTCAGCCACTGACCCAATTTGGTTCTGTAAAGTTTAACTATTTTGTCATGTACCCGCTCCTGTAAGCAGCTTGTCTGTGTGACTCAGCAACGAGATTGGAGGCTGTGGTGCCCATTAGAAACTCTCAGTTCACTGGGATGTGGGCATTGCCTTATCAGAGGTTTGTCTTTATGGCTTTCTCACTTTAACTTAAGCCATAAAAATGATAATCATTAACATTTCTCTGCTTGCAATATATTGACGGTCTTGTTTGTGCACTGTGTATTTGTTTAAGTCCAAGATGCTAATCAGTAATCTTAGGTCTGTAACCAGTATTGGTTACTAGTAAGCTGAGAAAAAAGGATTTTTTAAAAATCTTTATGAAATATGGATTTCTAACAACTGCCTACAGCTGTTCTCTTTCTTATATTAATTTTTATAAAATGGGACAGAAAAACCCTTTGCAAACCAGAGGAAAAGGATCTTTTTTCTCTTTAATTTTGTATTTCTTGTTGGCTCTTACTCCAACAGCTTCACTTCCAGCCTCCATTTCTGTGTTAGACTGGTCAGAAGTTTGTGAAATCATGACATCAGCAGCTTGCTCAGAATTTTCTGATATCTGTCATTAGTTGGTTGGGGAATGGGCTAAAAAACAAGCCAGATGAGCCAGAGGTCTAAGCCTCAGACCAGGGGAGTGAAGGAAACTGCAATCTCCCGCTTGGGATTGAAGGAGTGTTTGCTGCAGGTGCTGTAACCAGAGGGTGCAGCCCCACTCCCCATCTGGTGAGAGGATTTGCTCTGAACCACTGCATCACCGCATGTTGACCTGCCACCAGGGTGTTGGCCTTGTCACCACAGTTAACTGCGGAGATTGGGGGGGAAAAAAGGGAAAACACATATGTTTATACATTCACACACACCTTTAACTTGGCTTTGAAGTGTAGCTTTGGCTTTACATATGCTGTGAGAGTCATTGATGTGTAAGAGGCACAAATCTAATTCTAGAGCCAGATTATTTGAAAGAAAATGAATGCAATGGAGGTAACTTCCAAGTGCTTAATTTTGTGCCAAATACTGCTTGTATCTGAACACAGAAGCAGAGAACAGTACAGAAGAGATTCACAGAGGCTTCTGTGCCTAAGTCATGTTCAAAATGGTTGTCTGGGCTTTCTTCCTCAAGACACCCACAGACTATTTGGGAGGCTAGTGCAGCTTGAAGCTGGGGAGGCTAGTGTAGCTGGAAGCTGAGGCTGCCAGTGCAGGAGAGGGACACTGAGCTGGGAGGTACTTGATCCCTCTCTCCTTCCATAGGAGTGCTGACAGCGTTGCTTATGCATAGCAGCTCAGTCTTGGGCCAATCTAGGAAAAAAACCCAAGTTGATTGAAGATAACTTAGATGTAAATGTGATTTCAGAATTTATTTAGAATTTGAGATATGAAGATAAAATGAAAAGAGCAGAAGAGCTGTTGTGGTAGAGGCAGGAAGATCTGTTTTGCTTTCAATGTCTAGGAGGAGAGGCCTGCCATAGCTTTATTTTCCAGAGCATCTGATGTGCTTAAAATGAGTTAGGCCTTAACCCAATCCATTTGGTGCACTTGGGATAGAGCCATGAGAACACAAAATACAAGGTTTATTCAGTCAGACCAAAATCCACAGAATTTCTTATAACAGATGCTGAGGGAGGGATAGAAGAACAAGGCAGTATGTCCATGTGAAGCTCCTGGTTATCTGGCTTATGTGTGGAGGACCCAGTGTCATCCAGAGTGATCTGTGAGGCACTCAGCCAGGTAGATCACCTGCCTTGTGTTCAAAAGGTCCTGTTTCTATCATCTTTACATGCAATCCAATTATCCTCAAGTTTTGTAGTTGCTCTGCACCTTTCCTTACTTCAGTACTGTGGGTCTCTTGGGCACTGTGAGCCTCAGCATGCTGTTGTTGAGGAGCCTCTGCTGGTCCCTGAGCTATCTGGCCCTTAAAGTTTGCCCATATTTACATGATCCCAAGCTCCTAGTTTCATAAAGGACAACTGCTGGGCTTCATACACAGCTCTTTCTGGCTCCAATCATGTTCTAATTAATTTAATGAATGTGTTTCAGTAGCAGGGTCAATAAGTAATCAGGTAATTAGGGGCTTTCTCACAATATATTAAAGGTACAGAGTTAAAGTTGTATGACCATTTCACAATTTAGAATCCCAGGGTTAGAAACATTATTTTAGAATGACTACCCTATTCATTACTGCTGAGTCCTTTCCCTTAGTTACTGTGTGAGACACCATGACGTCCATTGTCTCTAATACTAAGAAAGATGGAGAAAAGAGGCTTCATCATAATATTTTTCCTTTCCTTTTTTTTCTGAACTGCTTTCCCAAAACTATGTTCATAAGAATGTAATTTATTTCTCGTGGGATTGTAATAGCAAGTGGATGCACAGGCAAAAAAATGCCTCCAGCACAACTATCTTCAGCTGTCCAGTGTTTTGCTCAAAACGGCTTCCACAGCATCTGAAGAGCCAACACAAATGAGAAAACCCCAGCACAAGAGCTAATAATCCTACATATGACTTCTGACTGAACTTGTCTGATTAATGTGCTTTAAAGCAAAACCCCGTGCTTACCAAATCCACTTGGAATAGTTTCTTTGGCCTCTAGTTCCTTGGCATTCAAGCACTGCCATTTAAATATCACACCAAAGAACTTGAGCAGTTCTAACTTTCTAACAGCGGTTCCAGTGACAACATTGTTTTGTATAGATTATTTTTCTGAAAGACTGTGTCTCTAGGATATATTGAGGCCAATTGCTTCTATGGATTCAATCAGCCCAGCATCACTGAACCCAGTGATGCAGAGCTAGTTTTCCTCATCTGATAATCTGACACATTTGTATTCCTGCCTACTTTTTATGGGATTAAGGCAAATCTAGTTGCTCAGGTTATGGCTGAATGCCTGTATATGCCAAGACAATTGACCACACCAGTCTGGTTCCTAAGGAACTAATTAGGGTAGGTTTGCAGGTACTGTGCAGAGGGGTCAGGGGCACAAGGTTAGGAACAAAATGCTCGCTAAGTGAGAAAATGCAATATAGTAATTCTACTGTGACTTCATGTATGAGATTTGATGTTAGAAACATACATGCCTTTTAAAAGCTCCACCTGTAACTTTCTGAAACAACATTTGCAGTTAATTGGATATGTGACCAGTCTAAAATTCAGCCGTACAGAAAGAAGTGTTTGGTTAGGGCAACAGGCCTGTCTTATGAAAGACATCAGTAGTTGAAGCAAGGCCTGTGGCTTCAAATGAAGAAAAAGTCAGTCTTCTACCAGGCATTTTACAACATAGAACTGGCTGTGGGTTTGTTTTGTTTTGTTTCCTTCTCTGGCAGCATTTTCTCTAACTGTTTAAGGAGTTACAGCTCCAAACTGCTCACTCCGCTCTAACACTGGAGGTTATTGCCCATCTGGAAAAGCCAAGAAAACAGCATGTGACTGCAGTTTGGCAGGTCCCCTACAAAGCCCAGTTACACCACTGCTGAAAGGGTGTTTCCACATAGGACACAGAGCAGCACATAGATGGCTGGCACCACAGCAATGGTGTACGTTTCTCTGATGGCAAATAATATGAAAGTTGTGTAGATAATATTGCAGTATCTCAGTATCTCCATGGTCAGACCTGGGCACCTCTCTGAGGCTGATTTTGTCTTTTTTCTGAGTAGCTCACCTCTGCCTTCCCTAGGGCCTATTCTTCTCTACAGAGGATGATTATCTTGGAGAATTAATGACTGTGAAGGATTGAAGTGACACCACCATTTCCTGCACCAGGCTGAAGAGGAGTGAAACCAGTGCCAGCACTTGCCTGTACTGACCCTGGTCTCACATCAAGTGGAGAAGCAGTACCCTACATCTCCACAACTTCAGAATGCAGTGTCTGGGATGTTGTTCTGAACTATTTTCTAAGTGTAGGGAAATCCAGTTAACAGTAGTAGTGATGGAGAAATGATGAGCTGGAAGAAAACCAGATGTGACAGAGAGAAAAAGAGAGAGAAATGGGAAGAGCAAAGGACAGGGAGAGCAAGACCTTGTACAAACTTGAGTGAGTAACCAGTAACTACAGTTTAATTTATGACAATTAATGGTCTCCCTTGGACTCTCTCATGGACTATAGCTCATGCACCCACCCCATTTTTTCTCAAGTTTGCCCATTGCTCCCAAGCATTTTCATGATATTTTTGAAAGCAGTCCTTGGAGGAAGATTGTGATTATCCCCACAGTTATATGATGGGGTCACATCAGTAGATGTGACCTTATAGGGCACCTGCTTGCATGAGTTTTGCTCTCCTTCATCAGTGTTTGAAAAGGTAGGAAAACTAGCAGGATGAGGAATCAGAACCTGGGCACTGGTGAGAGGGCACATTTTATTGAATGAGGTTAGTATGTTGGACTGAAGTCCTGTGGAAGACTAGGGGGGGCAGTTGAGGGGTGGGAAGTTGCCAGGACGATAAGTTCAGAAGTGGAACGAAAACTGCTGAAGTCAAAGATGAGCCACTGCAGAAGAATATAGAAGGGGAAGAAAAAATGCAAGGAAGAACAACAACAACAAAATATTGATGAAGAGAAAGGGGGTTAGGGGTGTTAAGACTTCACATAGCTCGGATGTGGTCTGAAAAACACCTATTTTTTTCTCCTTTCCCAGAAGGTTATTTTTGTAGAGACAGGACAGCCAATTAAGAATAGTGTATGAGCATGGAAATTTGCCATTTCCAAGGAGAAACATCATTCAGAGAGCCCAAGTAGCATTGGGAAGGAATAGTTTTTCTTGAGTCCCTAAGGACTGATTGTTGCGATTGCACTTCCAGGTGACAGGATCCTGAATAAAAGTGTTAAATCAAGTCTGAAAGCATCTACCTAAAGGAGAGCAAGTTGGTACTTTTTTTTTTTTTTTAAGGAAAAAGGAAAATGGAATATGGAAAACTAGTCCTTTTAGAGCTAGTTTGGCAATACATTTCTAAGACAAGAATAGTTATGCATATGGAAATCAGTGAAAATAGAAAAAATCAAAACATGCCAGAGTAAATAATGAAATTCTATAATAAATACATTATTAAATAAAGGACACGAGTGATCTATTTTATCTCAACTTCAGTAAAACATGTCAGAAAGAAGAAATAGAAGAAATTATAAGTTTATGTGGAGAAGATGTGGGAACTAGTGGAAGATCAACAAGGCGGCCAAAGGAGTTACATGGAAAGGGGGAGCATCTGGCTGGTGGAAGGTTACTGAAACAGCTCTTCAAGGATTAATCTTGAGCTAAATTTGCTTAAGCATTTAATTAATGACAGAAACAATGACTTGGTAGAAAGCATGGGAATGTGCTAATGACATTTGTTATCAACACAGAAGAAGGGGGTATGGTGGTATATGGCAAGAAAAAAGGAATTACTTCAGATTTGAAGTGATGGAAGGAGGATAACAGTATTCAATGCAAATTGAAAGATCATGCATTAACTGCTAAGTAACAGGGATTTTGTGATAAAATGTAAGCTTGTCACTGGAAAATAACAGGAATAAAAAATAGATATGGCTATGATATAGCAGAAAATAAATCAAGTGTGGTTATAGTATATGTCAAAAGAGGCATTTCCACTAGATAAAAAAGGAATCAGTGCTAATGTCTTGAGTAGAAGTGAAGCCCCTGAAATAAAATGTACCTTTCTGGGCACCTGTGTTTCAGGAAGAAGAATTCAGACATGAACAAAAGCCAAGAATGCTGATTGGATGTGCATTTAGAGGAACTGGGAACTGATCTTGCAAGAGGAACTAGAATTGATCAGATATCTTAGCCTAGCAAAACAAAGGCTGAGAGATGTTCTGCTTAAACAACAAGGGCTAGCATATATAAAGGAAAAACATAATTAATTGTAGTTTAATGGTATTCTTATCAGAAAGATGTAAGGGTCTAAAACTTCAAGGAACAAGCTGGTCCCAGAACTGGGAAAAGTTTCCTCTGATTCAGAGGGGTGTGGTGTTGAAGCAGGAGGATCAGACCATACCTGTGTTTGGGAGAAGCTTGGTCAGATCAAAAGAAGCATAACCTAAGCTGGACCTCAAGACAGCCGGGGGTTGTCTGAGGAACTTTTTCATGAAATCTTTGTGTTCCTACCAGCTGATAACAACTGTTCACCTCTACACACAGCGAAAAGCCCTGGGGAAGAATGTTTCTTAGGCTCTGTCTCTGGTTCTTCCTGTGTGGCCTTGAACTGCTCTCTATTTAGGGCATGTGGTGGAGCACCACAATCTAATCCAGGGCCTGTAAATGGTTTGCAAGAGGTTCCGTGAGAAAATTCTGTGTTTGAAATGTGAAATGTGTTTCAAATTTTGGATGGGCACAGAGGTCATGTGACAACTGCTCTGCTTCCCAATTGGAATAACATGCCTCCTAGAATTGAGTTGCTTTTCAGATACTCTTATTTAGGACTCTAGAATTCATCTTCCAAGAATATTCTGACCTATATTCTTCAGATTTGCTGCTTCCACAATATTCCTGCTAGCAAAACCACTCTACTCTCAAGCAAAAAGGGTGTGAATGCAGCATGAAGTAAAAACTTTTTTTTTTGTTCAAATGAAGAAAAATTATTATTAGAAAATATTTTGTTCAAATAGAAAAAAAATTTCAAGGGATACACATAGGACCTGGAGGGACACAGGAAAGAGTGATAGACAATCAGGAAGAGCAACAAGACAAACAGAGAGAAACAAATTGCTTGAGAGAGCCTGAGGTATGTCTGAGGCAGGCTTTAAAAACAAGGACAAATTTGAGTTGAATAGAGAACCCGGGAGGCTGCCTGAAGATAACTGAAGAGAACTGAACTCACACTTGTGAAGGAGAGAGTCCTATACATCCAGGCCAGGACACACACAAGTGAGTTCATCAGCTGAATGGAGAGGAACGAGACATTTCAAAGGTAAAATTCCAGGCTGTGGACTAGAAGGGTGAGGTCCACAGCCACTGTGAAATAGAAACAGAAGATCTGGAAGAAGGAGTAAGAATGAGGAAATATGTCAGTACAGCAGTCAGGAGGAGGTAAACCGCAGGTAGGAATTGAGTGAGAAGGAGAAGAACAGAGCTGCTCAAAATTTCAGTCAGATGGGAAAGCTGGTGAGACTTGTGTGGTTTCAGATTGAAATCGTGTAAAACCACTTGCACAGGACGTGTATCATTGAAGGGCTGAAGCAGAAAGCTTTCCAGCTACAAACTGAGTTTTGGGGTTTTGGTCAAATCACTGACCAAGAACACAGTTTTGAGATTGGGGATGGGAATTTAATTTTCATTCAGAAAGTTTCTCCTGCCTGTAAATGATGTAAGGTTGTGGAAAATTACACTGTGCTTGTCTCTGAGTATTTTTCTGAACAGGATTGCTTTTAACACAATCATTTTTTATACAGAAGCTTCCCTTTGCTTCTGTCCCCTCCTGTTATGAAACACTTGTCCTCTGCTGCAAGCTGAGGAGCTCAGGTGATCACTCAGATTGCCTTAGCTTTTGTTCAGATCATGAGGGCATGTTGCATTTTACTCCTCCTCGACTGTCTTGCAATGAGCCACTGGCATCTAGTTTCTCTGGCCAGCCTCTTTTGCACAGTGAGGGGGACCTTAAGAGGATCTGAAGAAAGCAAGAGGAGGAAAGAGAACGATGATTAGAGACTTCTGAAAGGGGCAGTGAGGAATTAGGGACTACAGTCTTTGAAAATTTGCGTGACACTCCTTAACGGTCCCTGCCTCATTTTCCACTTGGCTGCTTTATGACTGAACTGTAAACTAAAAATGACATGGGCTCATTAATTTGGCAGCAACTGGCAAGATGTGGCCATTTAGCATACCCACAAAGCTATTGTTTAAGGCTGGGTCATGTCAAAGGGCAAGCTAAATATGGCTGAACCCCTGAAAGGCTGAGTCTAGGAGTCCTAGAGCCTAAACCTTCTCCTTAACCTCTGCCTGTCTTCAGCAGTGTGATCGGCTTGGGTTTTCTGGGGAAGGCTTTACATAAAGCTGTCAAGTTACTAGCAATATTATGTCAGTTTGAATTTTTTTTAAAGCAAGCTCAATTATATCATCCTCTTTTCACATCTGACAAGTGGTGCAAAAAGTGTTTGCTATAGCAGCTTCAAGGGAAGGGAAATGCTTTGGTTGCATGTTGCTGCTGTAAGTCCAGAGTACAAGAGGAATCTAAGCTGAAACACTTTAAAATGTCAGATGCCATGGAATCACTGCAAAACGCTTCAGGACATTGGTCTGACTGCATGTGTTTGGTTTAGAGAGTAGGTGGTTAATCCCTACACTGTCAAGGAATTGAAGTGTAGTTGGGCAGATCTCACGTGCCCACATTGAAGGAGCCCATCTGAGTCCAGTATTTAAAAAGTCACACCCAAAACTGTGGGCTGAGTATTCATACACTACTCTTCTTCAGACAAAAGAAGACAAGGAGAATGAAAACAAATGCAAATAAAAAGGCATCTTTCCCCTTTCCTACTCCCATTCCTTGGCACTACTGCCCTTCAGGTGCAGTGGAAGAGATTTTCTCTGTCTTTGGTGTGAGGGTTTGCTCTCACTTTCCCTTCAGCTGACCCACATACAAAAAGATGACATCCCAACCCACACTCTCCCAAGGCAAAAGTTGCCATTTATTTAGGGAACGTAGAGGGAAACCTTTCCCCAGCTGGTCCATTCCTGCTTGGGACATCTACATCTGAAAATAATACTTCTGCTATTTATGCACATGGTCCTGTCATGACCTCGTCTACTAGGATAAATTAACCAAATTTCTCCAATGTTTTCTTTACTTCCTGATGGCCACTATTGACTTTGCTGTGTGATGAAGGTTTTTTGAAGGAGCCAAACATGCCCCAGTGTAGGAAACTTGGCATACCTGAGCTTTAGGGTGGCTTGCTATTCTGAGGGCTTTCAAATGGGATTTCTTCCCTTTTAAAATGAAGTCACACCAAAGCAGAAGGGACAAATAACTTAGACTGGGATTTCCTCCTTTTAAGCAGTTATCTTAATGAATTTTGCAGAAGACAAATCATAGTTCTCAGGTGTCAAAATGTAAGTTTGCATTGTAAGAAAAATAAAGGGGAAACAGCTTGAAATTTAAATGTTGCAGACTGGCTTTGCTGTGTAAAAATACCTCAGCCTGGTTTTTCATTATTGCATTTAAAATAAAAAAGTGTGTACTAATAAGAAACCAACTATTTTCTTACAAAAATTTTTCTGTCAGCTTCATATTCTGCTAAGATTAAGAAGCAAATATTTTTCCATGCTGATTCATTATGTAATCTTGAAAAAAAGCTCTTACTCAAGTACTGTATATTTTTTTTTCAGCTTCTGTGTTTCCAGTGATACTGCCCTATATATTTCTATCTGTTGTTGTTGTTGTTTTGCTTTGGTTAAAAGTTCACACAGGGTTGATTAATTTTAACAAGTTTCCAAAAATGAACTGGGCTTTTATGCCTCAAGGATTTTTTTTTTTTGACATTTAACCGCAAAGAAAACTATTTCCTCTTCCATTCAAAACTAACCATGTTTAATTGGCCTGGAAGTCTGTTGTAGTTTGGAAAATGTTTGTGATATCCCATCTGTTTTGATATCCAGCCATTCAAGTGGGCCTGTGTTTAGCATCTTGTTGGATTTGTATGTATGATGATGTTGATATGACAAGGTATTCCCTTGGAACGATGTTAGATCTTACAGGCTCTGTGACCCTTAATAATGCTTTGTTACGTAGGTAAAAACAACTCTGCAGTTTTAGTGATGGTTTCATAAACTCCCAAGTTTATTTTAACTACTCAGACACATCAGCTGCATGAATAATACACACAACATAGAGACATGCGGTCACACACAGCTGTGCTTTGGGGACCACTTGGAATACTTAACAGGATCTACTTGTTGGCTTCAGTAGGTTCAAATGAATAGTTTTTTATCTTTTGACCTCTGGTTGAAATGAAATGGTTTAGTGCAATAAATAACCTCTAAACTCAGGCTACCATTTGCATGTCCCCCAGCAGATCATTAGGAGGCTTTAGACTTAAGGGTGACAAGCAATATATTTTGTAAAACAACAGGGATTTAAGATGCAGACATGTACAGATGTTGCGTTTTCCATACATTTTTGTGGTCAGATAGCAATGTTTGAAGATGTATGTGTGAGGTCATTTGAATTCACTTGGAGACTTGGAGATGGGAGCTTCATAGACACGGAGACCATCTGGCGATCAGATGTGGACTGCAGGTAGACCTATTTGTTTTTAACTGAAGTCACTGAGGACTGAAAATGTCAAGTACCCTAACACTGCAGAAAAATGATAATCACTAACCACCCAGCACAGCATCTGTTTAACCAGTCTCAAAAAAGGTAATCTAGTCAATGAAGTAGGAAATTGCAGGCATTACAGTATTTTTTCTTTCCTGTGTGCACGCACGTGTGTGTATGTGTATATGCAAGAGTGTATATTATGCCAAGTCCTTAATGGAATGATGAGATTTCTGGGTTCTGCTCATGGTGGTCCACACAAAGACTGGTAATTGGAGAAATTGCTCTAAAATCACTTAGCCTGGAGTGTCTGACAAGCTGCAATCAGTCTCTGATATGTGCATAAATCCCGATTTTTCGTATGTTATTTGACTCTGGTGGTAAAGCTTTCTGGTTAACTGCTGAGCTGAGCTGAATCTCTTGGCTTCAGAGCTGGATGTTAGGCTGTGCAGGGATGTAATTTGGGTTATCCCTCACACTCCTTCACTTA
>VXBZ01010043.1:20141-56018 GCA_013399135.1 Heliornis fulica | reverse complement strand
AACTCCAGCTTTCAGATGGAGGTACTGGCATGGTGTCCAGTGGTATTGAGCTGCTGGCACAGAAGAGCTGAGATAGGCTTACTTACTTCCAAGGTGCCAGAGACCACATCAAAGACAGAAAAGAGTGAAACCACTGTGGAAAATGGGAATGAAGACAACACCATGTTCACAGGAACCTTCTCCATGACCTTTGGGTGCATTTTTAGATATAAAAATTAGTCTTTCTTACTTTNTTCTCTACAAAAGTATAATTCAAAGCACAAAAGCTGTCAGCCTATCTTGTATCTACAATTAATTTACACACTTAAGTATCTAGACAGCTGCTTGAAATTTGTACTAGTTCACTACATAAATATGACATTGAACCTACTGACCTCGTGCTACTTGATGTAATATAACTTTGACAATTGTGGGCTAAGATTTCATAGTCACACACTAGCTGCTCAAGGAATGGTGTCTATCCAACAAAACCTTCAAGTGGCACCTTGGTGTTCAGCCTGTGCAAAGTTCAAAGTTTAGAGGAGCACAGAGAACAAACAGAGCTCTCAGACCTTAGATACCTCTGCAAGACTTTGTGGGAGATGCCTGAAAAACTGAGCAAATGTTGAGCAAAGTGTAAGACATACTCTCTGACCCCTTGTATAAGACACCCCTTGTGTCTTATACACAAGGGGTGTCTTATCTTGTCTTCTGGGAGAAAAAAATCCTTCCTTCCCACTTTTACCTAGAAGCTATTGAGGGTTTCACTGCTGCCTTCTTGCTTTCTTTCCTTCAGTCTAGCTACCTGATTCAGATCAGGGCTGCATTATTTTGGAACTGTTTATGGCTTCAGGAAGACACAGATAGACACTGCATTTCTTGTCTTTAAGACACATCTGATCTTTCTTTACATTCCATGTTATTGTGAGGACTGTGTGCAATTTTCCTATGACTCAGTGATTTCTGGGGGATTCATTTGTTAATTACTGATCTATTGTCCAACTGAGCCTTTGAGTAGCATGAGGTTACTTCCAATCTAAACTAGAAATGTAACCGTATGAGACCTCTACTTCTTTAAAATAATCTTTAATTAAATTAATTATCTACAAATATTTTGTGGAAAATGCTTAAAATTAATTATGAAGCAAAACAAAAACAGAGAGTTGGTAAGGATCTAGGAGTTTTCTTATGTGTGTTATAATAATAAAAACCTGTCAAACTCTAACCTCCTAATAAATATTTTTCTTCTCAGAAGCCTTGAGCCGGATTTTTTGTGTGAAACTAGTTCTTAGGCAATTAATTTTATTACTAGTTTTATATAATCTGATTGTGTCCATGTGTAGTTGGCTAGTAACTATAAGCAGCAGACAATAAAGAAATGAGGAGTCCGAAAGTGCTCTCTCACTCTCTGGTCTTCCAACCAAGGCTTCATGCAGGAAGAGCCTAGATCACTTTCCAGAGTTGACAGTCTAGGCTGACACAGTAATATAGCAATACCTAACCGACTTAGTAGTCCAGATTTATATCAGCACAGTGACAAATGGGATAAACCCTGAAAACCATAACCAATGTGATGTCAGGCCATGATCTCCCTAACTTGTGCATTGTGGTCTTGAGGCCTCCTTTCAGTACAGAGAGATGAGCATTGTGATGAAATTTACAGCATCTCCAGGCAGACTATCAAACTTGTTGATCTGTGGTTTAGGAGTATCTACTGATCTGTCAACCTAACCATCTATATATAAATTTTGCCAGATTAAACTGATAAAAGAAATATAAATTTGTAAAAACTTCATAATGTTTTCTAAGTCTAGATCAAGATTTATTTGATTTTGATTATGAGTTCTCTGTAGAAAGGGTATATTATAAAAATTCCACACTTCCTTATATGTTTAAGGAGGCAACTCCATCTAGATGCAACAGAAATAATGTGTAGCTCTCCCAGGACATGCTAACAACACTCACAATAGAGGCAAATGTGGTCACCTCACAGAAAGACAAGAGTATTATTCCTTTGGGATGATTTCTGTCTCACTGAGGTTCAACTTGTATCAGTGAAACAAATTGCCTGATGCAGGGCAACATGATTTACATGAGACTTTCCCCTTGCTTTTGTGATGATCTGTGTTGGTGTATTTGTCTGGAGGCAGGGATTCTATCTCTACATTTGGCCTCTATACCCAGCCTTATATAGTAATGCTCTCATCTGGCACACTTATTTGTACAGTGTGTCTTGTTATGGTTTTTTAATACAGAACAAGTTTTCTGGCATTTTCTTTGTTGTCCATGGGGTTGTAACAATGGACTAACTCTGGGTTTTCTCCCATCAATTTTCAGCCCATGGAAGGCCACTTTAGTTGGGTTGATACTTGGTTTTTGCTAGAGGATGTCAACTGGGACTACAGTCTTAATCCTCTCATTTCCACATATACTTATGGTGGTTTTAGATATTTTTTTTTAAAGCATTTGACTGTTTTACTTAGTAGGGACACTGAGTTCATGAATAAGCTAATCTGAAAGAAAGTACCAGTTTAAATAAACTGAAAATGAGTAGCAAATTACACATGCTCATTTTTTCAGGTTTTCTACAATAATGATATTTAGGAAGGGCCAGTAAAGCCAAGATCCCTGATTTGATAATGTGTGTCAGTGTTATTCATGGAAAGACTATCAGTGTATTTGCAGCTGAAGTTGTGTCTCATTAAATATTAGTACAGTACTGAAAAGTATGAGAAACATCAGAAGCATAATTTTAATTAACTAGGAATAGAAGCATCAATATGATTCCCTTTCAAAACTCCTTTGAAGTTGATATGCATCTAAACAAACACCCACTATTGAAACATTCCCTCTAGGTATATTCCATTCTTGATGTGTTTTGTGAATTTACCAGTACCATGATAATTTCACCATGCTCCTTTTCCTCTCTTTGGATAGCCTGTTCTTGAAGCCCACTGGTTTGTCAATGGAAGTCTGGGGAATCGTGACACCAGGTCCCTCCTCTGTCTGACCAGGGTGTCAGTCTTACCAGTAGAGTGCTGTTGCTGTTAAGACACAGATATGGATACTTTCTCCTCCTTCTCGGTTGTGTTGCTTGCCTTCCAGCCCAGAAGAAAGCTCCAACTCTAGGAATGGCTGATCATCTCCAGGACAGTCTGTAGAAAGGCATTGTATGTGTGGCAGGGCACGACTGCAGACTGTCCCAGGCTGAGAAGAATATGGAGCCCATCTCTATTCTTTCTCAGGCCGTCTGACAACCATCAACTATTGTACAGAAAGTGTGTGTCAGTTCTTCTTTTTAGGCTGACTAAGGTAGAGATCCCTAGTCACCACAAGAATAGAACTCAAGGCTATGTGTGTTACACAATTGCTGCATACTTGGGCATCATAAAGAGCAAAGCAGTTGCATGTGGTTTTGTGATTAGTGTACTTTCTTTTTAGAGCCTAAAATCTACCTAAACTACCCTTACAGACTCTTCTCATTGTGACTTCCTATTTGACCCTTGGACTTGGATGAGCATTTACTGAGAGAGAGAACCCACTCTAACTTGGTGACTTGTTTTAACCACCTATCTGTCCTTTCCGGGGGAAGTTACCATGAACTCCACAATGCATTGTCTAGAAGACACTTGTAGAAGATTATCACTCAAGGACGGCTTTGCTATACTCAGCAGAGCACCAGCCTCATTGCTAGGGAAAACTACATATTCAAAACCAGTTTTGCTAACAGATGTGTAACTGGAATTTTGAGGAATAAAGCTGCAGAAAGGTAAAACGTGAAACACGCTATAACAATAGTAGGGATCCTTCTCAGATGCTCCAGTGTGTAAGGAGCACCATGCAGATGGCTAGTCCACTTCTACCAACAGATCAGAGCCCACATATGCTCCTGTTGTTAGAGATGGCTGCCAGACCAGCCATTCTTCATTGCTGTGTCCCTTCTTGGTCTAGGTGGAATAATCTAACCTTGTTCTTGGTTTTATCAGAATTTCTATTCATGTCATGGCTGTGCAGTAGAAGTCCATGCAGGACCACACAAAGTTAGGTCATTTCCTACCTCTACCTCCCTGAAGTCTCTTGATTAATATTTCATTTGTATATCTTGATGGATCCCTGTCTGTGCTCTTTTGCTATTGTTTCCTTAAAATGTAGTAGAATAATGCTGTAAATTATACATTATGAGAAATATTAAGAAGGTATAAGCACCTTCTGATAATATTCAGCTTACTCTAAGCTTTCTGTAAAGTCTACATGTGTCCTGGAGGACAAAAGAGAGTTTTGAGGATGTGCTTGCCAAGACTGCACATTTCTATCTTTCCCCTCCTGCAAATACCTACATATGCATATACACACTTCATTAGGTTAAAAGAAGCCCTGGGGGACACTGTCACAGATGCCTACAACCTTTTCTTGTATCTTGCCTTCAGACCCGAAGGTCATAATAACAACTTTGCACAAGGTCTGTCATGCCTAGAGAGCTTCAAACAAAGGACTGCATTTTCTCCAGTACAAACCATTGCTGAAGACACTGGACTTACATGGCAAGAGCATGAAATCAGAATCAGGCCCAAACTTTTAAGGTTTGCTCTGAATTTCCTTGCTTTTGTGGTTAGAATCCAGACCCTTAACATTATTTTAACATAGGTTTTGAATTTATATTTATAAACACAGAGTACTGTTGCCTATTTGAGTTTAGAATAGATTGTGGTATAAACATATTTCCTCTTTACACATTATAATCAGTGCACAATGGCCTGCTTTATGTAAAACATATCACAGTCTTTGCTTCTCTGCATGTGCTCGCATGCACATATAGCTTAAATTAACTAACTTAATATTCTCATGATGTGTTCAAAGAGATCTGTGAATGAGGTAGGGAAAAGCAGTCTTGCAGTTCCTATTTTGGAGTTTGAGATTAAACACTGTATTTAGAGAAGCATTTAATGGTGATTCATTTTAACAGACTTTTGGTTGATGACTTATTTATAATTTCATCAACCAAACACTTCCCTTGACAGAGTATGTTTTGGCTCACTGTTGCTTCTGACAGTTATGTAGAACAATCCATAGTAAATGCGTCCTTTGGAAAATTAGCCAAACATCATTCCAATGCAATGAGTCTGTAGGTGATAAGATGAAAATGATTAGTTCCAGTTCATTGAATATTGCCCCAAACCTGTTCAAAACTACTGCTTGGCATAATCTCTGAGAAGGTGTTTTGGCTTCTTTTACAGCATTGCTGAAAAGCAGTTGAAACCGAAGTTGAATTTTGTTTAAAATGTGGATCAATAAAAAATTTGTGGCTGAGGAGTCTGCAAGAGTTTTGTATGCAGAGTCTGATCTGTGAGATAGATATTTTGCTTAACAAGAAGCATGTGAATTTGCTTCTTGGGGATGAATCACACATTCATGTTTTTGTAGTAAGATTTTTTTTTATGGCCTTGTACAGTAACTTTACTTTCAGTGCAAACGCACAAACAGCTGCAGTAGTAACAGCATCAAAAACACTTGATATAAATCCCATATAACATTTGAATGTGCAGATCTCACAACATTTTGGCACTGGCCTATATCCTTATACCCAATTTTAGGAGAAAAAAATGGAGACAAAAGGTTTCCAAGACAGTGTGAGTTGTCTTGTCCAAGATCTCCTTTCCAACCAGAGGTAGAGAACTGAGATCCCAGGCTATTTCAAGATGCCTTTCTCCAATCTTGCTTTGCTTGAGATTCCTTAAGATGTAACAAGTATGGTCCTTGCTGAGCACCAACAGGGCTGTTACACCGAAGTCTGCTGCTAGGGCATCATCTGCAACACACAGGTGATGGAAATGATGGCAGGATTGTGTGGTGCTCATGTCAGGCACTGTGGTGCTCTCAAGCATTGCAGATGAAGTGTAATATCCTGTCGCCCTCTTTCAAAAAAGACCAAAAACCTAGAGATTTGGGACAAAGTATTTATTTACGCTCTCCGCTGCACACCTGTTCCCAGCTGCAGCTATTGGCAGACTACTTGCAAACTAAAAAAAGACCTGCATACACTTTCCATTTTGCTAAGGGCCTAACAGAGAAATGCAGTGCTGGGTACTGGGCACGTAGTCAGCTTCCCACTCAGCTACACCTTCCCCCACAGAGACCCCTGAGTCCATGAGAACACTCCTGGCAGCTCAGTATTACCACAGGCTTCAGGGATGATTTTCCAGTGCCCTGGTCTGTGCTCTGACGCGATGGAGGATGCCATGGGCTCTTGGGCTCTGCTACTGCTGCTTTCACCTGCAGATTAGCAACAATGTGAAGAGCTCAGGACTGTCTTTTTCTCCTGGCTCCTTTATGACCAAGCCTTGGGTGTTCTGAGTACCTCAGGGACACAGTGCTACTTTGAGCAGAGCGTGAAGGGAGAGAGGTTAAGTCAAAGAAGACATTACTCCTCCCCTCTGTCTTCAACCAGCAGGATAAATAACACTGAACTATTCTGCTTATCCGCACAAGACTCTGAGGACATATAATTTTTTGTTTAACATGCAAGAAAGATGTGATTTCCCAAGCATCAGCTGACAGAAAACTTTGCATTATTGTACTTATTTACATAAGCTTTTGAAAAGTATTTACTTTATTATAAACAGTCTATTTGTTGTTTGTTGATGGTTGTTTGGGTTTGGGTTTTTTTTCCAAAATGCTCCATGTTTTTGTAAGAGCTGTATCACTGTATCCCAGTTTATAAAATTTGCAGCATAGGCATAGGAAGGTCCATCTGCTCAGATTCTGAATCATTAGACAAGAGAATTTAAGTAAACTCACACTGCTCTTACGCCTTCACAGAGATTTTTCTGAAGAGATGTCACACTGCTTTGGAGAGAGATACATGTTATTTACCTCATATTTCATATCCCAAACTGACGGGATTTGTCAGAAATCACTGCCTGAGTCAGTTGAAGAGCTGGGGTGAAACCTCTGCCTTCCCACTCCTGATATGAAAAATTATCCTCAAGTCAGCTTTCAAACTCAATCTGGTTTTAATGAAGATAAATGTAAGCATTAAAACCTCTTAATACATTTAAATAAGTTAGTTTTAAGTCCTAATAGTAAACTTCCACCTGGGAAATGTGAACAATTACAGTCTGCCCAGAGAGGTTGTGGAGTCTCCTTCCCTGGAGAAACTAAAGACCAATCTGGATGTGTTCCTGTGTGACTTATTCTAGGTGATCCTGCTCAGGCAGAGGGGTTGGACTAGATGATCTTTCAAGGTATACCTGCTGAAAAAAATGTGATCAGCCACTGTCTGCCACCCTGCATCTTGTGGGTCCCCCCTACCTGTGTGCTGGAGGTGGGGGTCTGTGTTCCCACCAGGTCCTGCAGGGCTGAGGGTGGAATGTCTTGGTCTGTGTGACAGAGTGAAGCAGGGGATGAGTATGGATTTGCTAGGTATGAGAGCAGGCATGCCTCCTCCTTGTCAGATTACATGTGGTATCTCACTGTATCAAGCAGCTGTGGCTGTGAAGCCTTTTCAGTTACACTGGGGCAGAGAAAGCAGGCTAAGTGGGAAGCTTTTAAAATTCCATCACTCCCTCCCTGTCAGGGAAAAAAAGGCATATGTAACATGTATGTCATATATACCTGTGTCTGTTCCTGCCCCTTCCCTAAGTAGTAATTAGTTTAAATCAGGGATGAAAGCTGAGTAAAATACAGTGTCTCTGAAATGTGTTAAGGTGCTCTGAACAGATTCTTGCTGTATTGGTATAATCAATTAAACAAAATAACATAAGAACTCAGATTAATATCAGATTGGTAACCCCAGTGCTTAATGCAATGTGGTAGGGTGCTGAAGGCCACAGAGTATTTCAAACATGGCATCAGAAATAAATAGAATCTAAGACTATAAGAAGAGACCAAAACTCTGCTGCTTATTGACACAGAACTGCTTCACACACGTAGAAATCAACAGGAATTCAAGAGTCCTTAATATGATGAAATGCACCAATTACTCTCAGTCAGACTCACACTCAGGTACATGAAAATAACTGATGTGAAAGAGACAAGACCAATGTTCCCTCCCCATTTAGATTTTCCTCCAGTTCATCTGTTAAAGGCAGCCCAAGACCTCTTGGTAATATGGGCAGAGCTGAATTATCTGCAGATGAAGAATTGGACCTGCCTGGGGACAGGTTGTTTTAACCACAGCAAGACTGAGGAGAGGGACAAAGGAAGTAAGCCATGCAGACCTCAGATCACTTGCTGTGCTTAAAGGAGGAGAGGGAGGGAAGGGAGTAGGGAAGGGTGTGCTTGCAAGGAGCTTACCACCACCTATGTCCCACACCAAACATCTAGCTGCAGTAACTGCAGCAGTAAGCCCATCTTCTCAGGGCTCTTGCATCACTAGCGTAAACAGCTTAGCAGAAGGCACTTCCTTTCCTAAAGGAGTCTCCTGCAGTGGGCAGCTGCCTCTCTGTTACCTGTGCTAAGCTCACCCCATAATGAATTAATGTTCCTCTGCAGAAACATCAATTTTTTTTTTTCCAGGAACAAGTGGGACAGAGTGACTTTTGTTTAATTTCTATCTGTGTGCTGCTCTTCTGTCATTCCTCTGCCGGTAAAGTATTCCAAGACATGCTATTGAATATAACCTTTCAAACAGATACAACCAGAGAAGCCTTGATTATCTCATTCTTATGGGTTACATGAAAATGTTATTCCGTCAGTAAGTTATAACCTTGCCATGATATATCGGAGAACTGTTAAGGGCCAAATAAAGACTACACATCGTTTAGATCTTGTTTTGTGAGCCTTGAAAAACATTGTTTCACATTTTATTTTGGGGTCATTGTAGTTTATTTACTTAGCTGTAGAGCTTGGTGGTGTCTTTTGTTTTGGGTTGTTTTTTTTTGTGACCAGCATTTATCTGGAGGGCCAGCCTTGTTCTGAATGTGACTGACTTGTATAGAGACATTTAAGTCAGTTCTTACACAGAAATCGACCTCTCATTTGTGTTGGCTTTTTGCACAATGATTTAGCAAAGACAGGTCTCAGCTTTGTTTTCTGCAAAGACTTACGCTTTTCTTTTTATCTGGCTTATCTTTTCGGCCTGCAAGCTCCTTAGGGCAGGCATTGCATTCATAGTGTTTAATGTGCCTTGCACAGAGTCCTGAGCTCAGGCTCATAGGTATCAGCTGAAAGCTAATAAGAGGAATGAACTCTATCTGATCCAGCTCATTGCAGGAGCTGATCCTCAAACTCTAATCTATCCCATTTTGCCCACAGACTTGCATGTTTAGTGACCACTATGGAATGAAAAGGGAAACATGATTTGAGGAAAACAAAATGTCAAGAGGTAGCATTTGGTCTTGTCTGTAGAAAATGTGCTGCTTTAAGCAATCTTTCTTTTTTTTTTTTTTTTAGCTATAGTTCTACAATAGGTGCTAGTGTTTGTTAGGACAATAAACTTGTCACATTGAATTATAGTAGTAAAAGAGCACAGATGCAGACAGAGCCAAACTCAAATCTCAGAGTGTTTTAATTCATTAGCTCAAAAACTCATGTTTTAGGAAATAAGGAAGATGGAAAATTAGGAAATAGAATAGAGTCTTATGTGAGTGGAAGCTACATGAATCTGAATGAATCCAAATATCATTTATAGGAAAAAAAACCCCAAACTTTCACTCATGTTTGTTGCCAGATATTAAATCTTATTATCCTTCTTTAAACTAACCAGAAACACATTGTATTCCAGTATTGTTTAATAACTGTGATGCTGTGGTTGTGCAGTAACTCTCTTCTGCTGCTTTTATCTCCTCTGAAAAGGGAGTGTGACTGCCAGGCTTGGAGACCAGTTCTTCTCATGGCCTCCACTCAGGAGAGTGTCAGCCTTCTGACAGAAGGACATCTCGATGTGCAACCAGTGGCATCTGATTACATGGATAATAAGGGTTTCTCTGACGTGGGTTTGGCATGGCCCTGTTTTGAAAGAAGGTTATGAGTCCTTGGTCTGAGTATGTATGTTTATATTTTTTATATCTATATTGCAAGTAAAATATACACTTTTATGAGGAAGGATCTGCAGGTTTTCCTTTCCTACAAGGATATCTGCATGTATTTTCTTGTATTACAGTGGAAAATTGCAGGTGTGCTGCTGGTTTTGAATGCCAGACGATGAGTAGGTAGCTCAAACCTAAAAACCTCAAAAACTCAAGGCTAAAGCATATGGATTAATACATTGCAATAGAGCTTTATCTGATGTATTTCTAGCTGCATAAGAGACACTGATTGCCTTGATTGACCTTGGAGTATCAATAAATAAAATGTAGAAAACTGACTGATAACTAGTCTGTGGCCAAGAAAACAGTAGCTATCTGTAAACAAAGATGGCCTGAGATGGTTGAAGGACATGGGGGAGTCTTTAATATTTAGATTAAAAGCTTCAAGACCTGAAAGGGAAGTGAACAGAATGGATGGTAGTGAAGATAGGGCATAAAGCTTGTTTTGTATTCCCTTGTTTTTGAGGCTGGCTTGCACAGTTGCAGTTCCTATAAATCAGAGCAGCTGGTGGGAGACTGTTTTACACTGGTGGATAAAATGGTTACCTCTCCTTCATCACAAGCTCACACTCTGTGACTCTAGAAATGGTGTGATCTCATAGCCTTCTTGTTGGCTGTGTGCCAGAGGCATTAAACTAGCACCTTCCATGGTCATCTTGGTCTCCTTCCCATGACGCATGTAGAAAGACAGCTCTTGTTTAGGTTACTCGTAAAGCTCTTCGTGGTACAACATATTACCCAGTCACTTCATCATTATCGCTTTGCTGCAGGCTGCAGTCAGCCTATGAGTTGGTCCTGATGGCAGCAGTTTCATCTGGAGAAACTTTATGAAAAGTGGGAAGCTTGGTTAGAAGAGGGCTGCTTTTCTTTTCTTTCTTGTCCAAATCACAAATAAGTTTAAAAAAAAAAATGGGAAAAACCCCATCTTCATAAAAGCACATAAAGTCCTAGATCAGGCTGAAGAAAAGGACTCAATCCATTGAAAGCATGAAAGGGAAGGCTTAATATCTGGAAATTTATTTTAAAAAAATAATTAACATCCCCAAAATTTCCTTCTGGTTTATCAAATCCCAGACAAAATGACTTAGTGTTTACCCTTTCTTTAATGTTCAGGACTCCTATTATAATAAACTAATAAACTGCATGTAAGAAGAAGAGACATTAATTTATCAAAATAAATATTACTGTTGCAGACTAAGATTTTTAAGCTTTCTTTGAGTACACATTTGTAAAAGATTTTAGATCACTAGTTCACATTTACTGGATATAGTTTCTACCAGCAGCACATGGGAGGACCACCTGCAGTCCTTTCATGCTGGCTCTGTGAGATTGGAAGCCCTACTGAGCCAAATGAACCACACGTCACTGGGACTTGACTGGGAATCAGACATCAAAACAGGTATAGAGAACAGCAGATTTGAAACTCAGTAATGGGCAGCCCCTGTGGTCTTATCATGTCTTATCATCTTACATTCCCACTGAAGGGAAATTATTCTATTATTCTAAAGAGCAGAGGTACTAAGTGTGGATGAATATTTATAGTTCTTATGCAAACATTCTTTTCACTAGATCAGAGATACACCTTGAAATAAATGTGCAAACAGGTTTTGCAGTGTGGGTACTTCACAACTTGTATACTTCAACAACTACTTCAGCCAATGGTGATGCGGACTGTTGTAGGTTTTTTTTTAAATGCAGCAATACTACATAAGCTCAGGGCAGAAAATGCAGAAATATGTCATATTTATGTATAAACTTTTGAAAAGTTGTACATAGGTAAGATGTAACTGCTTTAACAGGGAAATTGAGTTAACAGCCTAGTTCTAGGACACTGTTCCAAGGAGTTAAAGATCACAAGCAGTTTGTGTTTCAAGTTCATGGCTTGTCAGACTGACAGTCCATCCTAATCAGCATCATAAATATCCCTTTTTATCCTATCGAAGTATTTACTCAGTACTGGTTTTGAAGGATTATATTTTCTGAAGAATTAGATGAAGTTGGAGTAAAGTCTTGAGGGGTATTTAGAACTATGCAATTCTAAGAATGATGCCAAAATCATTAGAGATCAAGGTTGTCACTCTCAGCCTAGGCTGACTGAGCTGTTATTTCATGACTGCAGTGTTTTACAAATGACTGATTGATAATCTAACTATGTCTGGTTGTAAACAGCCAAGCACTTGCCTGTAGCAGCTGTGAAGTTTTGTGAACACTTCAGAAAACTTATATGTGTACATGTTTTCAAGACTGTGTTATGCATAAGTATTGGGATTAAAGTATGCCTCTTCTGGGGTGGAAATTTTCAGTCAAGAGCCCGCGGAAAAATTGACTTTATTTTTGTTTTCTCCTTCCAGCTTCCTCTGTCAACAACCACTAGCTATCGTACTGAAGAATCTTTTTCTGTGTTTATTTTGCCTTTTCCCCAGTCATCACACAGTAACTTTTAAAAAATATTAAAATAATTATATTTTTGGGTTGAACTCTTTCAAACAAAATTGTGATGGTCTCAGTGCCGTAATTTAGTTTTGCAATGAAGACAGATCCAGAGAGTAGTGTGTTGCAGACTGAATAACTATTACCTTCTGCTTCTGTCAGGCTTTTTTCTTTTACACATGGTTTCCAAAGAGTAACTGATACTACTCCTTTTGAGTATGTCAGATTTAAATCAACATTCTAAAACATGACTAGAGGAGTGAATCATCACCTTTACCATGCTTCCATGTGACACTACCAGGCATAACCATAATTCTCATTGGTATACAACTTCTGTCACACTCGTACTCCTACTGCCTGCACCCTGCAATTGTTGAAGGGAAGTAATTGTGGTGAATTAAATAAGAAAATGTGCAGTTTCACTTTCGAGAATCCAGAAGTTTGAGCAAGTAGTTATAAATCAATGGGAACTGGGACATGTGAGGATCCAGGGAATCACTGGGACTTTGAGACAAGCAGATTACCAGAGTACCTACAAAAAGATGATACCAGGGAAGTAATAAATACTGAAATATGAATGGTTACAGATTCAGCTACTCATTGAGATGAAAGAAGCTGATCCATACCTCTGACCTGTTCCATCAGCATTGCATTTACAATTTCAGGGAGCTGATCTGTCAATATTGTACATAACATACCAGTTTTTATAGCTTTCTTAACAGTTATGATTCCTTAACAACACCTTGCCGGCTAGAGACTACCTCCACAGCACAGGCCAGTATAGTTCATGCTAACCCACCTTTCAGTTAAAGGCACAAGCACTGAATACCCATGTAAAGAAAAATGGAGAAAATAAAATGTCAAGTAATATATCAAAACTTTACACACTCTCAAGGTTTAGCACAAATTATTGATTATTTGTTGGTTTTCAGTGTTGATTTTTTTCAGTGTTGATATTCACTGAGATTTTTCAAGATCCAGGTGCTGGAATCAGGTGATTTGCAAAAGCGTATCCTTGTTTATTCTACCTTTTAAAAAGAGGCTGCCTTCTCCATCCTCCATCCTCTTTCTAAATGTTCATTACACCAGTGGGTTACATATTTTCTTAATTAGATTGCAAGTGGCTTCAGACCACAACTATGATCTTAGCCTGTGCTATGTTCTGGGGCCCAAGTGTGAGTGGGGCTGATGAAGGCTTCTATAACACAAACAAATATAATTATTTTTCTTTGTTCATAGGTGTCTTTTCTCTCTAGCTCTTACATAAACACTATTTCATGGAGCTGAAACTGTAGCTTGGCTGTCAGTGTGGGGAGCCAAGGGCTGACTGAGTATCCCATGAGATGAACAAATCTCTACCTTATGTAGAGGAAGAGAAAACAGCAGGGTTAACTGGTTCAGTGGTACTTGGAGTAATAAAAAAGCTCAGTATGTGTTGCAGATTTGACTAGGAGTGATCATGAATTTTTTGAAACTGTTTATTGACAGAAAATTAGTGTGCAGCTAAATGAGTTATTTAAGTATCAGCTTTCCGTGAACAGTTTCTGTTTTTCAGCAGGCTTTTTCCATACTCTACCCTCTAATGTCTGAAAATTGAAATATTTTCACACTGAAATGCTGCCACAGAGTTTCATGGGAGCTGTAGTTTGAAGCTGTATGTCCTGGCTCTCTTTTCTCAGCCATGATCTCTGGTCATGCTTAATCTGCTAAAAAGTGCTGCAGTCCGACTGACCTACCCCCTGCTCTCTCCATCTCATGGAGTGTGACATGGTGAGCTATCTCCCAGTCTTGCTGTGAGGAGTGGCAGAGGTGGGTTTGGACAGCCCACACTTCACCATGGACTGCTGCAACAGTGTTTCCAGGTACAAAGAAACATCACAGAATCACAGGATATCCCATGTGGGAAGGGGCCCATAAAGATCATTGAGTCCAACTCTTGATTCCACACATGCCCAGCCAAGTCAGAGCATGGGACCGAGTGTGTTGTCCAGATGCTCCTCCAACTCAGTCAAGCTGGGTGCTGTGACCACTTCCCTGGGGAGCCTGTTTCAGTGCTTTTAGTAAAGAACCTCTTCCCAATATCCAACCTAAACCTCCCAATATATGCCAATATTTTGCTTTTCTACTTAGGGTTTTCAGGGTAGTGTGAGAGAGGGATGGGAATATATTTCCCTCTGAACAGTGATAACTTCTGCTGGGGGACAGAGAGCATGGTGGGCTGTAGGCAGTGCTGTGAGTGCTCAGCCCTTGAGGGACCAGAGTGACAACTCTCTGGCAGGCAGCTCATAAACAAGACTAAAATATCTCAAGTATAGAGGAACAAATAGCACACATGATTCAATTGTAGGGCTAAATGGTGAACTTGTATTTTCACTAGTAAGCAGATTGTTTTGTTTATTTCAAGCTGTGTCTTTCAATATAGCTTACACTTAATCTTCCAATCATCCCATTACCTTGTCTGTCTTTTTCTGATTCTTGGGTTCATTCCTGTGAAGATTATGGGCAGAAACTTGTTAATTTTGGTGAAGAATCTAAGCAGTAGCTTGGTCCAACAACAGCCCTGATGTTTGCACAGGGCTTTCCACATAGCAACACCATTTAAAACATGATACTCAGTTCCAGTGCCAGAGTTTGGTCCTCTGTCAGGACATGTGAGATCATGTTTTCCTGACCGTTGCAGTCAGTATTAACAGTCCTGAGTTTATGGATTACATTGCGTAGTCATAAATAGTGGTAATGAAATAAAGCACGGGTTGTGAGCATTTTGTTTGCTTACCTGACACAAAATGATCCCTACCTATTTTTGAGCGTTTGGGTTGTCAGTGGGCAGTTGTGAAAATGGCACTAAATCTGGAAAGTCTAAATGATCAGTGATTGAGGAAATAGTAAAATAAATGTGTAACTTTGTGCCAAGACTAACAAGATTTTCTGAATCCAGAAGAATTCAACAAAATGTTTTGGTGTCTCCTTGTAGTGCAGTGGAGCAAACCTCCATTGAGGTGATGCAGATTTGGATTTGGACCCTTGCAAAAGGACAAGGTTGATCTATTTTTTCTCTGACACAAAGACTAGCCAGGATAATCACGAAGATCCATAGAAGTGTAGTAGTGTGGGTGGGGAATGAAGACCCGGTGTAATTTCATAGCAATGCCTGTTCATGCCCCCTGGCCCAGAGGAATTTGCATTGCTCACGCTACTGCTATGAGCTCTGTGGTCCAACTTGGAGGAGCACAGGTCATTAAACAGCTGTGCCAACTCCACTGATTGAAGCGCCCTGTTGGGGCACCCTGCACTGTGGGATAGGATAAGATGCTTAGCACAAGAGACAAGGGAAAACTCTCGATTTCATCTCTTTCACTAATAATTCTGCAACTCTCTCAGGGGGACACTACTCAGAAAAAAAATAAAAGTAATGAAAAAGGAGTAGAGGGTATGGACTTTCTGATACTTGGTTTCCCAATGGAAATTAAAGCAAGACATTAAGCAATGGGGTTTTGCTCCACTCAGTTGACTTAGAACAGCTGCTCACCAATTTCTGCAGCCCAGAGAGGAAATGCAGAACTTTGCCCTGGGTCTGAGCTGCTTTTCAGAAGCAATCCAAGTCAAACTTCCACTCAATGACTTCATTCAAAGCTGGTTTACATCATGAAGAGAAACTCAGTTTATTTATTTGTAATAACTTCAGGATTTTATGGACCTGTAAGAGGATGTAATTTAAGAAAACACCAGCAAGCTGTTTCAAATAGCAAGGTTTCAAAATGGACTGTGCCAAAAACTCATCAATGGAAAGAGTTCATTATTATTACAAAAAAAAAAGGAGGGGAAGAAAAATGTCTTTTGTAGATAGCTTTGAAGTAAAAGGTCTCAAACCTTGAATTTCATTCTGCGATAAATACATCTTTTTTAAATGACTGAAGCCATATAAAGGAATGGAGAAACTTCCTCCAAGAGCACTGGACCAGCCAATGGACAAACTAAAGTCTATTACCTCAAAGACATGGCACAGCAACAATGTTTTAAGATACCTCATCTTGTGCAAACCAAACAGTAAATAAAACATAAGGGAAGTAACAACAACTTTAGACCTCAAAAACAGCAGAGTCTAGTTTGATAATGGTTAGGAGCACCAGAAATTTTCTGCTGAGTGGCCCAGGACAAGTCACTTGGCACTGTCTGTGCCAGGAGTATAAGGCTCAAGAATATATCTCCTGATCTGCAGGAGAGTTAGGAGCCCCAATGGACCTCTGCAGATATTCCATGGTGCAGATGTGACTGGAGACTGCTGACTAGAATAAGGACACCAGTTTTATTTCTAATCCAGCTCTTAACACACCATATCACATGGCATTAATTACATCACTGGTTTTCCCCCTCATGTCACCTCACTGTTGGAAAAACTCTGCAATGCCTTTTGAGGTCTTCAGATAGGAGACACGTAAGTGGATAGGATGTGACCACCTTACATGGGAGAAAGCAGAAGGTGTCAAGGTGACGTGGGAGAGATGAGCTTAACAACTTGGCCATGGCAAGAGACATGCAAAGGCAGCATCTGTAACCGAAAGGAGGACCCGAGGAGGCCTCTGACAGTTCACTCAATAGGGGAGTGGTGAGAGCAGGCAGTGTTGGAGCAGGGAAGAAAGATGTCTTGAAAAAAGCTAGAATCAGGCTGAGGGGAACTGGAGGATAGGGAAGACCTTTGGTAGGTTTACCAGATCCTCATGACTGGCAGCTGCTAAACGCTAGGAGGTTAAGAACAGAGGCTCTGAATGTGAACCTGGAGATTATAATGGCCTAGTCTGAAGGAGAATGCTTGGCTGCACAGAGGGTGATGACAGAAGGACTTTGGCTTCCTTAGCCACCAGACAAAATGCTACAAAGGAGAACTTCTTTTCAGAAATGGGATCCCCCTGGTGAATAGCTTTCTGTGGGACAAGTACTTGCGCTGGCTTTGAGGAAAACTGCTGACAGGATCCTCAACTGAGAAAAAAATAGAAATGTAGATCCAGGAAAAAAATGGGAAGTATGTAGTGAATGGGGGAAACCAAACATAAGAGGGCAGAAATGAAGGAAGATATCAAAACACTTGGTTGATATATCTCCAGGCAAATGCCAGGAATTTTGAGAAGGCTACCAAAGCAGGTTTTAGTCTTAACACACCAACAGGTTCTTGACATCACAGAGATTTAACAGGGCATGGTAGACAAGTGTAGAGGGTGGATGCTGAAGAGTGGAGTGACATTTTGTAGATTTATTCCAATTTTCATAGCTATTTTAAATTAATTTTGTAGATTTATTAGCATTATTTTTTATATTTATTTTAAGAATACAAGTATTAGTCCTATCAAGCATTTAAGTACTGGGTATTTGAAATTCAGAGATGCGTGAAGCAGCACTGTTGTCTGTTACTAAAAATGATTAAGAAACATAAAGGGAAGATCTAGTGGAGTTGTATTACACACCATCGTACTGGATGGTTGTGAGGAAGTTGTGAAGTTTACAAACCCTTGATCCTCCAGTGAAGGATGGTTAGTATGCCTGGTTTGCTTGCCTATTGCAAAAGAGTAAAACGGTCCATCTTGTTCCCAAACTGTGTTGGAAATGGCAAGTAGCCTTCAAAGGAAATGCTACAAGAAAATACTTCAAGGAAAAGGCTAGCTAAGCGGGGGAGCAACAGATTCTAGGCAAGAGGTGGTTGAGAAGCTGAAGATAGGGGAAAAATTACCAGGTTGAATGGATGTAAAGAAATAAGAAGAGCAGCAAAATAAGGTTACTAAATTTCACAAAAGCAGATTATTGAACTGAGAGAACGAATGCATCAGGTTTCAGGAGAACATAAAGTGTGAGGCAAAGCCATTCAGCCTGATTAAGTAATCTTCAAAGCAGACTAAGCTAATTCAAAGAAAGTACATACATAGGATACACTTGATTCCTACTTGGCATTGTATGGGATGCACTTGAGTCAGCGCGGATGCCCAGCTAGAGGAACTGAGGCTGAAGTTGCTGAAGTGCTGAAGCTGCTGAAGTGCAGTCATCAGAATATCCCTTGCAGTGCATGTGTAGGTAGGCAGAACTTCCCTCTGCATGGGTGGTGAGCTCCTAGGACTGGTCCTTGGCACAAATGTCATTGCTACTAAAGACATGACATGGCCTCACAGCCCTGAGACAGAAACAGCTCATGGATCACATCACGTATCCGTACCTCTTTGAATTATGGTATTTGGTAACATACAGGCACCTTTTGAAGAGCATGATCAGTAAACAAATTAACCTTGGTAAATAGAGAAGTGGTCTGAAGTCTTCATGGTGAAATGCAATAATTCCAGAGAAATGTGTTGGACTTGCTGAGAAGAGTCTAAATACACAGAAACAAAATAGAAAAGATTATGATTCTGCAGTAGTATTGTAGAAAGCAATCTGGAGGTCTCAGACAATCACAAAAGTGTGACTTGTTTATCAACATCGGAATAAAACCATATCTTATCCTTTGGTGCTTCCTCTGGAATGTCTTAACACTGTAAAAAGTAGTAAGTGTTCTGCTTTAGGTGACATGGGCAAGGCTTCAGCTGTTATACTGTGTCCAGTTTTGGGAACCACACTTCAAGAAAGATGTAGACAAATTGACAAGAGTGCAAAGGAGAGCAGGAAGAATGATCAGAGGTTTAGAAAACATGACCTACAAGAGAAGGTTGGAAGAACTGGGTTTGTTTAGTCTAGAAAAAAGAAGACTAAGCATGAGGCTCAAGGGGAGAGGGAGGAAGGGATAAAAATTTTCCAATATGTAAAGGTTGTTAGGAAGAGGACAGTGATCAATTGTTTTCCATATCCACTGAGGCCAGGATGTGAAAAAGTGCGCTAACTTGAGCAAAGAAGATAAATTAGACAATTTTTAACTCAAGGCTAATCAACAGGCTACCTAAATAGGTTCATGGAAGAATCTTCATTTTTAAAAGGGGTTATCCAAACACCTGTCAGGTATGGTCTTTATGCATTTGAGTCTGCCTCCTTCATTTTGGCTATGTGGAGTTCTGAAGTCCTTTCCAAATATGCAGTTCAATATTTTAGAAGTAATTTACATGCTGATTTTCTAATTTCCTCAGTCAGTGAATGCCAAACACATTTCACATGGGAAGCAGGGTTGTTCCTATAATTGTCATTGTAAAACACTTGGAGCTTTATCACCAAAGATCCATGTAGTAGCAATGATAAATGTTTGTTGTTTGAAGGATGTGAAGACTCCAAAGGTCACATATTATGGTATTCTAGCATTAAAACTTTGTGTGACAATGCTTTACAGTTCTTTACTTACAGCTTTGCTTCTTGAGAATGCCTGTGTGTACTCTAATTTCTTTAAAAAAATTAGTAATTTCTATATATGTACATAAGTCTTGATGTAACTTGGGCAAGACCCTACTTCCTCCACTGGTATTTTCTATCAACAATACATTGGTTTTGGCTTTTCTTTGATACCCTGCTATCTGATTGGGTCTTTGCCTTTCGAATGTTTACTCTTCGTATTCATGTGCTTTTTGTCTTCTCTAATGTGACTGCTATGGGGACCACCAATACAAGAGATATCACCTACCTAGAAGAGAATATGGTGAGGATGACTAATTTCACATAATTACTCTGTAGATTCTAACACTTGGTTATGAGTGATTGACCAGCATTCCAACTAACTGCCCAATCCTGGGAAATTTGTGACAGCTTTCTAGTCGATCTGGTCTGGAAGCGTCCTACCCTTATGCAAATGTGCAAGCTGTATAAATAACTGGCTGCAGCTATTGGAGCTCAGTTAACTCGGGCCAAGTAAAAAGCTTTTTTACTCTTACCAGATCAAGAAAATTTTGTGAATCAAATTTAGGTTGCTTGGTATAAAGGAAGAGTAAAGGGTAATTTGGATGTAGAACCAAAATAGTAACATTGTACATAAAGAGACAATATATGACACAAGTAAGACACAGAGCAAACTCTTAATGAATCTTATTCACTGCACAAAACAAAACTGTTAAGCGTGACAGCAACTCTGTGTCAGCAGAATGCAGGCTATAGCTCCCAGCTGAGACCCTTTGTGGAATGAGATTCATGTAGCACAAATTCTAAACTCAAAATAGATTTTTAAAATCTTATTTTCACCATTCTAAATCCCCTATAAATCACTTCACCAACAGTTTTTATTTTACCATTTTTGGTAGACATCTCCCTATTTTTTATATTTATTGGTTGCGTAAATTAACTGAAAATCCTGTTTGTCATCACAACCTGTGGCTCTTGTGATTCTGCAGCTGATTCACTTATTTAAAAGCTTATTTGCATTTCACCCTTTTTGAGACTAATATATCTGAAACAAATTATTAACTTTAGACAAATATTTGTTCTTGCAGTTTTTAACATAACTCCAGAATCAGCTTAGTGACTGCATGGTATGTGACCTACTTATGGTAAATATTTCAGCAGTATAGATGCAGTACAGCTTAAGAGAAGGTAGTACTGCTAATTTAATGTGTGGTTTAGAATTACTTCTGAAGCAGGCCTGATGCTTAGCTGTGGAAGCAGCATCTCTTCTAGGTACAGTACACATCTCTGCATGAGATGGATAGTAAATGTAACTAGGATCCCATCAGCTGCAACATTCAAGGACTACTGAATACTGATCATTTAAGTTACAGAACTGATCCTGCCTTATCTTTTAAACTGTATGTTCAATTGTTCCTTTCCTAAAGTAAGGTTCTAAGCAGTCTGGGTGTTTTTTCCCCTTGTGATGACAGGCGGAGCAATGATGGCACACTGCAGGAGTACATGCAGATTGGGCAAAGCCAATCGAGGGGCTTTATCCCTCCCTTAGCAATGGTTGCATACCTGCCTGCCTGCTTCTACTGTTGTCTTCTCCTAGCCCTGCCTGCAAACAGGACTCAAAGCAACACTAGGGACATTTCCCTTTCCTGGCTATCTATTTCAGATAGTCATGCTGTGAATGACAGTAGCTAAGCATCTTATAAGGCTTATTAGAGTTCTTCAAGGGGGCAGACAAGAAATGGGAAATGAATGGGTTCAGAAGCACAGGGAGAGATGAGTGGCGATACAGGCAGGGGCGCAGGCAGTAGAAAATAAACACCACTAAACGGGAGGTTATTTTTTCTTCTATTTTGTGCTAGGAGGGAAAACCCGAAGACCAGCTGAAGAATGATTACTTTCTTGCAAATTACTCCCTTAAATCCAGACAGAAGCTTTACCATAGTAATTTCCACCGCAGCCCCAGATTTGTCAAATGCTGGTTCAGAAACGCTCTCCAGTCCTCCCAAGGACTGCTTGCAGAGCTGGCAAAACACACCTTCCAACCAGTGACAGGACTACCTGCTCCACACCATCCCGTGTGCCCTGCCATGCTGCTGGCAACTCCTGAGCTTTCCTTCCCAAGTTCCTCCCCTGCTACTTTGGGACAGAGCACGCAGCTTTCCCACTGAGATCTGCAAGGAAGCATCCTCGTTTGGGTCTGTGGACGGGATTGTTTCCCTCAGCTTGGATAAAGCAGTCACATTATTATTTAGTTTCCTCAGACTCCTATATTTCCATGCAAGCATCCCTCTATCCCTTGAAGAGCACCTCACCTAGTGTCTGCAAGGCTTCTGCTTCTTGTTTGACATCCCTTATTTACAAAGCAAACAGAATGTTCCTTTTAACACACATCATGCTAAGTTTATTAATGAAGAAAACAATCCCAGGAGGTCAACCCAGGGGACCCTTGAAACCTGCCAGCAAAAACTCTTCAAACGCTCAACCCGTCAGATCCTCCAAAACGATATTTCACACAATGAAGTAAAAATAATATTTTTCTTTCAGCCTTTCCAGCCGCTTTTGTGGAGAGCAGACAGAAATTATTTTCTTACTTTGCTCCCAGAGCAGAGATCTGTATGAAGCTGCATTTATTTATTTAACACGATGATTTAATCCTAAATGTCTTGACAGCAAATAGTTGGTGGTTTAATAAAGGGTCTTTGAAAGAAGGGCCTAAGCAGTTATTTGTACAGGGAAAATGTGAAGTATATGGATCTCAGGAGGAGAGATAGAAATGTCTGTTGTGATTAGGGGGTATGGGGAGGACCCTAAAATCCTCTCTTGTCTGCTGGGGTAAGAAGGGTGACTCCCATGGCTCTGTTTCCTCACAGCCACCAAACTGAGCTGCTGTAGCAGACTGTGGGGATGAAGGTGGCCTGACCTTGTTATTAACAAGTGACTGATATGCTCATCAGTCTCCAAAGCAAATGCTCTTACAGAAGATAAAGGATCTGCTGTTTGTGCAGAACAGTTTGATTATGAAAGCAATAAACTAATGATTTACAGACTTGGCATTGGCTGGTAAGCCCCATATGGTGGTCAGCAGACAAAAATGTGTGCTGAGGTGGCTAAGACTAAACTTTGAGGCAACCTTTTCTTCATTAGCTGGGTATCCTAGCAGTCAAAGAGCCCCTGTAATGTTCACTCACCTGATGCAGAGACATCCCTCTAGGGGTGCTTGGTGTGAAGCATATCCCAAGTACGGAGTGTCAGTGTGTGTCAGTACAGTGGTTGGTTCCCTACCAACTGTAGGGAAGCTGGAAACACAGTTTTGGAAATGGATGGTGCAAGGTATGAGACTGGGAACTTCTCTCCAAAAGGTGTTGCAAAAACCAAATCTCAGATCTATGTGGTTTGGATTCTTTTCTTCAGCTTGTAAAATGTTTCAGGTTTTTTTTTTTTTTCAACTGAATGAATCATTACTCAACTGGTTCTAAATTTAGCAGCTCTGCTGTTGAGCAAACATGTGTCTAGCCACAACCACTGGGCCAAGTTCAAATCTGGATCAGGGGCTTGGGCAAGGCTCTGTTGTTATTTACATACGCACTTTTCGGTGTGACGGATTCGGTGTAATTTATTTTGGTCAATGTTTCTAGATTCTGTTAGGTATACTATGTATAGACTGGGGAGTATAAACTATACTACATAGAGACTAGGACTGCAGACACTATCCTCCAATGTTAATAGCTTTTAAAAACATTTCATGTGATGTCTTTGCAGTAGCTGGCAGTAACACTTAAGAGAGGTGTATGGTTGTGCTCGGCTGTATTTGTGTAAGCATGTAGGAACTCTGGTGAAGGTGCAACCATAGCAGTGAGACCTGGACTAATATCCCAGGCCTGAGGACAGGGCTCTCCCACAGGTGCCACCTCTCTAGCATGATTTTATAATGAGCACAAATACTTTTACAACACAAAGGAAAAAACTTGTCTTCACAAAGTCATTTGTGAGTATTTTAATTGGCTTTTTTTTCTCATTCTACTAATGATATTACTTACACTGTCACAGAAATTTGAAATGTAAAGTTAACTTGGGGCCTTCAGTGGATTCACGCTTTTATCCAAGGATCACTGGAGCACTTTGAAGTGAAAAATTGTTGTGGGCTGTCATTTATCTTCCTCAATATGGTCACATTTTCCAACATAGTAGAGCAGTATGGATGGAAGCTGGGAGGTTGCAAAATTCAATACCGGCTATGTTATATGCATCAAAACACATTATTACTTACAATTAATTAGTTATGATCTGTACAATAATTGCAAACAGAAAACCAGATAATTAAAATAAGATACCCAAACAATGTGATTGTATTTAACTTTTAAAATGTGGCAAAATGCTGGATACATGAAATAAAACCAGAAATAAGAGGTGGAAAAAAAGTTTAAAGGATTGAACAGCTAGAGTGCAGCATACTTTAAGTTCTTTCTGAAGTAAACTGTGGGCTGTCTCCATGCACAAAACCAGTGCAGCAGCACTCAGAATTGGGTCTTTTAATCTGAAATGTTTTGTAACTTGAGCTACGTACTCCTTCCCCTGAAGATGCAAATTAAAATCAGAGCTTGCTGAACGCTGCTAATTGGGCACTCAGATCAACAAATGCTGGAGAGGTGGGCTGACTTGAAGATACATTCGGCAAGCTCTCTCAGGTGTTGAGAAATTCGGAGCATAGGAGAAGGAAGGCAAGGCACTGGCTGCCGAATCTCCCAGCCATGTTCTCTGCCTCACAACCTGGGCTGGACACCCTGAGCTGGGCCAAGCAGCAGTTCTGAACATCACTGAGATTCTGGTTGTCTCAGGTAGCATCCAGGGAAGAAGCATTTTTTGCCTTTGCCTGGATCCACTGCCAGACAAACAGCAGCCTGAGGCTGCTGTTAGCTCTAAGTGATTTTTCACTGCCTCTTTCCAGACTGTTTCCCACAGTGCTGGTAGATGACTGTGCTTGTCCAAATCATTCAGATGACCTCCAAAGCTCTATAAATTGATGACTCTCAGTGAGGCAGGATATCACTGAATTGCACAATGACAAAGTTACCAAACATCCACATCCCCTTCTCCCTCTGGTTGCAGTTATTTCTAATATCAGCATTGCAAGCATCTAGAAAAAAAAAAAAAATCACTGCCTAGTGATTTCTGTAGCTGTTTATGTTTTTAATGTGATCATTTGCACATAACTGACAAATGTCTTAGGGAAAGATAGTATTTTTATTAGACAGCAATTTAAGTTACAATAGGAATTACTTCACATGGACAAATTGGCCTTTTTAATTAGGTTGTTACCGTGCTGGAAATAAAACCAAAACCTGCAAACAGGAAGGACATACCCAAGAAAATACATGAGAATCTATTTCTTGGAACATACCCAAGAAAACATAGGAGGACATACCCAAGAAAGATAACCTGCCTGGCAACATGCATTGTATGTCCTTAATGCTACTGTGGAACTGTGGATGAACTGAGGAGTAGCTGAGAGGATCATCACCATCATCATCATCATCATCACCACCACCACCACCATCATCATCATCATCATCATCATCATCATCATCATCATCATCATCTCAATCATCATTACTCCAAATACACATACAAACACAATTTGGACCATTCAGAAACAGCAAAAGTTTGAACAAGACTTTGCTATTTCCCAGTTCAAGGTCTTGCTCAAATTAAAGTTGGTTTTGATAGTATTTTCTAACTCCATTCAATTTTTGTGTCTGCAGATATATATAATAAAGACAGATTTACTGTTTTTAATGTGAGAGTCCTGGTATATTCATGGAGCCTGAGCAGCTTAGAAACTTTTCTGAAAACCTAGATGACTTTTGCATTGTAAATGTATTCTCTGTGGTGGTTTCCACTGTGGGGTTTGTTTCTCTGTTTGCAGTTCACTTTACATCTGAGAAACGCAGACACTCTCTCCTCCTTGCAAGGATGAAGGTTACCCATCAGATATCACTTTAAATATCACCTGATTCAGCTCATGAACTAACTGATAAACACATTGAAACAGCAACCAGGAAAGTAAGCACTTCAACTGAAAAAATCCGGTAATTCCTCATCTCTGTCACAGCCATACATTTCATGAGATTTTGGATCAGTGGACTGGGATTTGGCATTGCATCTTTAGTTTTACATAACATGAAACTGATAGATAAGTTCCATCTGTAATGTAGGAATAAACAAAGTAGTGCTAGTCATTGAAAAACAGTGAAAAGTCGCTTGCATGTGTGACACATTTCTTCACATGTTGATCGCACAGTCGTACCTAAGAATAGCATGACTTTCTTGGTAAACTGCAGAAGGATAAGTACTTACAGCACAACCCAAAATTTAGACATAATTTACACATTTAATTATTCACACATTTTTATGTGAAAAAGGATTTCTGAAGGGCTCCAAAATCTGTTAAAAAGATTGGATATAATTAGAGCACAGAGAGTGTTTCCAGCAAATAATGTGTACTATATTTAGCTGGACTAGGTTGCCAGACTTGCCAAATTTGATTTGCACCACTGTGAAACTAGAGGGATGCCTGAAGACCTGAGGACAAGGGAGTCACAAAGCCTCTCTTTCTCTCATTCCACCACCAGCCTAGCCTTGAGGATCTGGCACCCAATCCTGAGGAACAAGAGGAACATTTCCCATTGAACAGTGAACATCAGTCTACAAAACGATGCCCTACTGTCAATGTCATCACAGCTCCAGGCTTGCTAAGCCACAATATGTGTGAGTGATAGAATCAACATACCTCCAGCTGAGAAGATATTGAGACTGATAAGTTCATAGGTCTCTTCCAACCCCTACAATTCTGTGATTCTGTGGTTAATGGCAGATTAGCTGAATTTCATTAGGACATATTTTTATTAGATGAAGATGGAATGTCTATTTTTTTTTAAAATTATTCTAACATGTCATTAATTTGTTTGACCATCTTAGTGCTAGACCTATCCAATAAAAGCCCAATTAATTGCTCTTCAGCAAGTAACCCTGATGAGGAAGTCATGTTGTTTGACAACTGTTGCTGTTGTTGATAGTTTATCAAGAAAGCATCCAAGGTTCACAGCCTTGGAAAAATTGTATCACACAATTTCTGGTTTGTTATTTTTTTGTTGTTGTTGTGTCATTGTGTGTGTGCATCCTCATCAAGGACTATAACTTTGAATTGTTCCACAGAGCAAAATCCATTCCATTGAGATGTCTTTGCTGAGTCTTTATTCCTTGCTGTTCTGTGACTTCTCAGCAAGCCAAGTGAATCTTGCAGAAAGGGTTCTTGCAAACAGAGTTCATGATATAATAAAAGAATGAGTGTCCTAGAAATCATTGCACAGCAACATAGTAAGACAATTTCTGGAAAAGAAAAAGATAATGACATCACTGTTTTCAGAAACTGCCCTTCAGCAGAGGACACAGATAAGGTGTTAGCAAACACTTTGATAGCAATGGCACTTGCTGGAAAGAGAAGCAGCCATCCACACAGGTACTTTTAGGTGGAAATACATGCTTATAGTTAGCTGTGCAGAAGTGAAAGCAGGCTGTCATCTCCTTTGAAAATAGACCTTCAGAGCATCTACTAGCCAACTGCTTAAAATCAGAGACTTATTCCAGCAAGGACGTGATGCCTGTCTAATTGCATGTGGATTAAACTCTGGCAAATAAATTTTCACTTTTAGATTACAATTCCATATGAGTACAGACTCCAGTGGAAGATCTGTAGTGCCTTATCCTGTCATTGTTGAAATCCTACAAACATGACAGACAAAATGTGATCCTGTGTGACCTAATCTAGGTGATCTTGCTTGGGCAGGGGGTTGGACTAGATGATCTTCTGAGGTCTTTTCCAACTCCTTACATTCTGTGATTCTGTGATTCTGTGATTCTGTGATTCTGTGATTCTGTGAAAGTGCATCCTCTGTTCTATCATTTCAATGGCTTTAAGAACAGACAAGCTAAAACTTTATTATAGGTTAATTATTATATTAGGATTATAGGTGCTAGATGATGTGTTGGTTACAAATACTGTGGCATGATTCAAACTCAATGTAGGGTAGAGGGAACCTGGCAGCTGGAGCTTTCACCCAGCTTGTGAGTAATGGTCAGAGTGTTCTTAACTGCAGCAGTCATGCTGTGCCCACTCTGCTCCTTTGTGACTCCTACACATCTCTCCCCATTACCCCAGGTCACAACACACCTAAAATAATCCATTTTTGTTCATTGTGAAAATTAATACAAAGCTCTTTATGATTTAGATGATTGAATACTCCATTTCAACACCCAGGAAGGTAAAGCATAGAAGAGAGGAACAGGTGAAAGCAGGATCAGAAGTAAAGCTGTAAAATAGCATTCCTTTCTCTAAAATCAATCAGTTACTTGATTATGTGTCAGTATGTGGCAGAAAACAGGTAAAAAAGAAAGTGGTTTATAATGGTTTAAGTCTTGTCATATAGCACCATAGACTTGGCTCTATTTAATTACATCTTTTCTCACTTTTGGCCATTTGAAAAATGTTCCAGCTATTTTTCTTGGTGTTTCTGTGGCTTTTTAATCATCATGGGCTTTCTGACTTTTTTTTCTAGCTGTAAGGCATTTTGTGGGAGCAACATAGGTTGTTTTCCTTGCTGGTTTTCCTGTTAGGCAGCTCTGAAGGGGCCTCCGGTTTGGCAGCTTAGCACTGATTTTGTGGCTATAAATGATTGCTTAGTTCTGACTTTGCCACTTGTTTGGACATATTGTCCTCTTCTGCTTTTAACATGTAGTTCATTTTTCTTTTCCTGGTATAGGCAGTATCCCCACTAGTGCAGAAGCTGAGTAATCCAGCCTGACCACCCCTGCCGTGAGGTGGCACCCAAGTTCACGAGTGTGTCTGTGTAGGAGGACCTAACGCTGCTGTGGGAACAAGTGACTGCCTGGCTGGGATTCCTCACCCTATAGGCAACGGGCATGGGCTGCTGTGCTGTCAGGTAGCAGACCCCCAACTCTAATGGAGCTGTAAAGACAGCTAGCTGATGCCAAAAGGATGTCTTAGTAAGAGGCTCCCCCAAGAAGCACAAGCTACCTTCAGCCCCACTCTTTGCCCTGGATATCCTGCCCTCACTTCTGTGAGCTGGTTCTGTGTTTCTGGGTTGCTGTGCAGTCCACCAACTCACACCTCTGTATTTAAGTGACCCAGAGGAATTCTGTGTGACAGAGATGAACAACAATGTCATAAGTTTTTTTCAACTACCCTAACTCAAGAGCTTAACTTTAACTTTATAACTCTCCTGCCTTATTCTTTACATGCTTTACAACTTCCGCAATAAATGGGGTGAGGGACCTCTAGACAACAGGTTTCCTTATTAAACAAGTCCATTTTATCCTCCAAGTATCACATTCCATGCTCTGACTGATGCAATACTACTGTGGGGAAAAAGAACAAACACCATGTAAACATGCAATTGGACTACCTCACCATGCTAACACAAGGCATGAATTAAGTTGCACAAGTTTCTTTCCTTCTAAGATTTTGAGTGCTTGGCTCAACAACCTTTATGTTTTATCAGAAATGTAATTCCCTTTGTCTTTGAAATTTAGCTGACTCCTGACAGTTTGAAAGATTAATGGGGATGGACCTTTCAAACCCTCAGCACAAAATTTTGATCACAAACCTAACAAAGCAAGTGGTAGGCACATCAGCCTATCATCCATCATTTATATGGGCTGTACTCTTGCAAGAACAGAGATGCACATTTTCTGAGGTCTTCACTGCTGCTCTACTTTGTGTAGATGAATATGGGTGTTTAGGATTTTGTGATTCCATTGAGAGTTCTCAAGAAGAGTTTTTTTTTCCAGTGTTTATAACTCTTCTACTTCTTCTCATCCTTAATCTATTCAGCCCATCATGTACTGGTTTTCCCACTATCCTCTCGCTTTTCCTTCACATGAGTGGAACGACTTAGTCTCCTTTAGAAGTGAGCCCTGTCACATGTATGACCTAACTCAACAATCCTGATACATTTAAATCAGCAGTGAATTCCAGAAAAATTCCTGTGATTTAATCTAGGTGATCCTGCTCAGGCAGGGGGGTTGGACTAGAAGATCTTTAGAGGTCCCTGCCAACTCCTGACATTCTGTGATTTTGTAAAAAAAAAAAAGCAGCTCTAGAGCCCAATCATAAAACCATCTCTTTTTACATCTAGGCATCATTAGCTTGAACACCTGAGCTGACCTGTTGCTATTGTGGATGTCTTCCAAGTGACAGAAAATGAAAAGAAACTGAGAAACCTGCAGGCACGCAACAACCTGTATCAGCATCATGGCACAAAAATCATTGCATGTCTATCTAAAAGTTTTCCATTTCTGTTGTTGCCTCACAAATAGCCTTCAAAATTTTAAAAGGCAGATGAATGATTTTGGGACCAATGGCAATTCATTTATGATTTTAAATGGCAGGAATCATAAAGCCCTTTAGCATCCCCAGTGGCAGGAGCAGGGAAGATGAGTCATCAGGTAGGGAAGTGCCCTCCTTCCAGTATCAGTACCATTGCTTCAATACCACATCACTAGGTGTCTGAGTAGCTAGAAAAAGGCTTCCTTGGAAATATAGGAAGAGTTTTAATTTTTTTTTTTTCCAGAGAAGATCCTGGAGGCAGGGTTATGTCAGGAGAAAGCTGCTTAGCCATCAAACTCTCTTTGGAAGGTATGAGGAAAACGGGACAGAGCTGCTGCAAGGGGTCTGTACCCCTTACAGCTTTCCAGTCACATTTCAGTGCCTTCTCTGGCCTCATGGTTGTGGTGTCCTGAAGTAAAAATCTGACTGGAATTGGGGGAAGAGCCTACTTTTTAAAGTAATTGTGATGGTGAGCAACCCAGAATGACTGCTGAAATCAATGTCTCTTGCCAGGCAAGAGTCCAGCTCTGAGAGTGTGTGTCAATAGACAGAGCTGCCCTAAATTAACTTCTCTATGGCACTTACATTCTTGTAAGCTCTCCACAAAAATGAAAACAACTGTTTGTCCAATCGGTACTTATAGCAATTAATAGAACATTTAATATAGCTAGCTTTTTCCATACGAGGGAAGCTCAGCCAGCACTGTTTGACTGCTAGGTCCTACAACTCACCAGAAAGTTCTCCATGGGTCACCTGTGGCCATGACAAGTTTTCCCAAAATCTGTGCTCCACTCTGCACTTGGGGTGGGAGGATGTCTGCACCTTAGACGGGTCTTACTGCTCAGACGAGTGGGTGCTTGAGGGAGGAAGCAACACAGACTCAAACACAGACCTGGCAGAGGGTTGGCTTGGCACAGATCCTCTGGGCTGTTAGTCTTGAGGATGTGGGCCCTGGCCACTGCCAGCTTTCTCTGTTTATTTCTTGATGCAGACTGTCTCTCTTAGAGCAATAGATTATTTAACTGTCTGTCTGCCTGCTTGAAGTTGCTAGTGCTCATCACCACTTCCTTGCTTCTCCTCTGCCTTCCCCACTGCCCTTCTAGGCAGCTACAAACCTTTTCCTTCACCAGATGTTGTCTAGGTAGATCCCTCTTGATCCTGTGTCTTTCACTGGTATCCAGCCACATTTTCTCCATCCCAGGCTCCTTTATTTGCTCTTCTCATTTGGAGTTTTACTTGAATGATTTTGCATAACATTCCAAATGACATTTTTATTGCAGTATTTGCACAGCCCAGCAAAATTTGTCAAGGGACGTGTTTTACAAATAATATTATTACTTTGAAGACATAGTCCTGTGGAATCACTTAACATGTGGTTATGTGTAAATACCACATTTGTTTTCATTGTGTGTCCTTTATTGTGATTTTGCCCTACTGTGTGATATAGGTGCAATAAGTGCTATTTATCTGTAAGATACCAACAACATGATCAGCTTCAAGTGCAACGTGCTGACTTGTCTCCCTCTGAGAGATGGAGGCGGTTCTTCAACACAACCTCGTCTGACCTTCTTGGAGGTCTTCTAAATCCAAGACAGAACTAGTTATTGTATGGATGCAGGACAGCAGACTGAGGAGGTGCTTGTTATCTTTTCAGAACCAGCACTGACCAGGTCAATTGGACCATATCCTATGTAAGGCCTCAGTCCCTAAAGCTTCAGGAAGTCACCACATGTACTTAGGCCAAATTGTTCCATTTGAGCATCATGCATCCGCAGGTATTTTCTGTATGCAGTAAAAGAGCAAGGCACCACAAAATGAACAAGGAGGCTGGCACAGCTCTGCTCAAGTGCTCTCTGCAAGCTGTGTATCTAGGTCAACAGGTTTGGGGATGCCAATTTGGGGAAAATAGCGATGCTGTTAACACAGAGCAACAATTCATGATTTCTGTCTTTAATGGACTGATTTTGACCATGTCACATCAAAGAACCATTACAGAGACAATCCGAACTAATAAGGCACAAAGGATGGCATTGGCAATGAGCTAACTGCCCAAGTACAGAGCACTCATGACAGCCAGCAGCAGGGAGGAGGATAGAGAAAGTCTGAAGGAGGCTCAGCTAGAAAACAGTGAGAAACTTGTCTTCAGCTAATGCAGTGCCTCAGATAAGAAAAGGCAATGCCTCTGAGAAAGTTCCAAAGGCAGAAGGCCCTTCCTTAAATGGAAGGTTTATTTCTCTAGAACCAAAAGATCCCATAAAGAGTAATCTAAAAGGCATAGTCTGTCACAATCCTATTGCTTAGTTCTTGGTGCTCTCACACAGAATTTTGATAGCAGGCTTGAACTGACCAATTCTCGTGATTGGCTTGGGATTCACAGGCCTATACATGTATGTACTGTTTTAAAGCATTTGTGAAAGGTGACTAAGGAAAACATTTGTACAGGATGCAAGGCTACATGTAGGGTTTAGTTATCAGCAGCTCCAGTTTAAAATCCTTGGCGTCCCAAACTGAAAAGGGTCAAAAGCTGTAAGAGTATGTGGAAGGTAAAAAAAACCTATTTACTAGCTTATGCACATGTTCTCCTGAGGTTATTGTGGTGACCAGAGCAAGATGAATATTTCAGCAAGGATCAATGTGCTCTCTGTGCAATGAACATGTGCCTCCATGTATTTAAAACTTCCTAGCATGCACACTATTTTAAATTTGTTCAGTGTTGTTAGAAAAGATCAGACTTCATAGATCTAGACTTTCAGCCATACAGAACTGTAGATCTACTGAGACACTGAAAAAAGAAAAAAGCCTGTGTATAATTTACAACTCCCTCCTAAAAGACCACTAGGCCTCACCAAATGTATTTCTTTGGTGGATGGTTACTTTGACCATGTTTGGGTGGAGTTTCACCCTGTTACAGTCCAATGAATAATGGAACAATTCCTATTTAAATATTTTAAGCTCAGATAAAATTACTTTCTCTACTATGGTGGAATATTCAAGGTTGCTTTCATTGTCAATGTGTCTGAAGGCAGATAAATAAATAAGCATGTGTCTGGAGATGAGGAAGGTATGGCTTCAATCAGAGGACAATCAGTTTCTGTTCTATATCTCTATATTTAAAGAATCCCAGGAGAAAATTTCCTTCCTCAAAAAAGAGAGAAATTAAGAGTTCCAAAGGCTCATCTGGAAAGTATGCTCACTGCTTCCATTGGTGCTACTGAAACAAAAAATCCAGAAAACCTTCCATGTGCATGTCCTCATGCCAGAGTAAAGCGGTTCTTTCAGTTTTTCTCAAGCCATTTCCATCATACTGTAAGTTTAGAAGAAGTATATCAGAACAGAAACATCTACATAAGGCTTAATACCACTATAACTATTCCCAGCCCTAACTTAGATCTGGATAATTTCCTTTTAGACAAGTTCTTGTTCTCAGCATTTGCCTTGTTTCTTTTATACCAAAGAGCTTCAGCATGGATGGACTTCTCCCTGGTAGCAGGTCAGCAATGAAATGTCTTCTCTGGAACATTTTATTTCCAGATGTTCTGGACATACTGATGAAGCTACAGATGTGCTCCTCTGTATTTTATAAAACTTGGCAAGCAGTTTTTAATGAGTTAATGCATATCTGACTACCAAGAGGACATTTTTAAAATATACTGTCTTTTGAGAGGAAAAATATGTCCCAGTTCCCTTATCTTACTTTTTTTTTTTATCTGGTTTATTCTTTCACAGCAATCAACCACCTTGAAACAGGAAATTTTGTTAACTTGAGTATGAACAGTAGGAGGAATAGTCAAGGCATTTATTTATTCTGATCTTCCTGCTAGCTCAGCACCTTGCAACCTCTTCTTAGCCTGACTGCACACAAGAAAATCAATGGTACAACAGTGTTCTGCTACCTCTGCCTCTCCTCTGCCTCTCCTCTTTCATTACACCGCTGCCTCTCCTCTTTCATTTCCATGACCTTGCAAGTCCATCAACATGTTTGAGTTCACAAATGGCTCAGGTAATTCCATCAGTTACAAGAAGTGCGTTGTTCTTCCCAACATTTTGGTTTCACAAGCAGGGACGCTTCTCTGCCCAGGTCCCCTTCTCCGTGACTAATGAGGTTTATGTGAAAGTAATCCTGCACCAACAGTGAGTGTAACACCCCTCTTTGTCGTCAGTGGATGATTACGGGCTTTTAGGGCCTTACTGAGCTTCCACTACCTGTGTATTGTGAATAACCTGGACATTTTACATCTGTCAGAGAATCTTGTACACACTCTGGCCAACAACTAGTCCAAACAGACCAAGGCTTGGCAGGTAAGTGGGGCCATTAGAGAAGGCAGATACACCAAATGTTTTGATCAGGCTTTTACTAGATACTTGCTGAAGCATCGGCACATTTTTAAAATCTCAAGTCAAATCAAAGACTGTGGAAGGACATGTCCTCTTGAGGTAACCTATTTCACTGTAAGCTAAACAATTCCTATTAAATTTAAATGAACCTGATAAAAGTCTGCAGTAAAACAAACCAATAATACCCAGTCCAGTAAATTCTATTTTCTTAGTTTCCCAATGTAGTTCTCATCTCAGTTTCCTTTGCTTTTGAAACTGCCAGTGAGATTTTTAGAACATACTGTATTTATGGAAGAGCTTCCACTGGGGGAAAGTCTATTTAACTAATTTTGTCATGTATTTCCATCTGTTGGTCCAAGTGCAATTTTGACTAAATGTGCAGAAAAAAAACCTCCAGCATCAGCCCAAGGTTATTTTTCAGCCTAACCAATATCTGAGCAGGTCTCTGAGGTGCTTGGGTGAAATAAATTATTTAAGTATGAATTATTATATTATCATTGCTATTGAGATGTTTCATAACAAGCTGGTTTATACAGAGACTAAAAATGTGGCAGAAAGGGAGGAAAAAAAGCATGAGGGATAAGTGAGCTGAGAGTGGTGTTGCTTCACTGTCTCCCACCATCCAATGCCCTATGCTTTAGGAATTTATTGCAGGGACAAATCCCATGGGCTGTCCCGTCATGAACTAAGTATGAATTTACCTCTGTTTTTTTAACTCATTTACACTTCTGGGCTCTGAGCGCTCCTGAGGTAAGGAGTTTTACATCAGCAAAGTGCAAGACAGACTTCTTGGGTGTGCTTTAAGCCCACTTATCACTTTATTGCGCTTTAACTCCTGAACATTTACCTATTCACTTGCCTCATTGCCAGTGGTGCCAGTGACTGACCCTCTAGACTAAAGACTGTTCACTTCTCCTTCTGCCAGATGCTCTTTAGTTCTTCCCCATGAGATGAGGAGGTCAGGACTTCTGGCAATACCACAGCTGGCATTACACCATGATGAACATAGGAAGCAAATTGATTTCTGACCAAAACGCCCTAGTTACACTTGCCCTTTGGTGAATGCAAGCCACCTCTCTCCATTACAAACCTGCCCCCATCTACTCCCCCTTTCTTTGTTATCAGGTTTGCTTTTATCATGTGATAGTTTCTCATAACACTTTTGGTAAGGCCTGTTTTTATAAACCATGTGCACTTGTTGGAGCCTCATCCCTGCCATCTGGTACTTGGTCCTCCAGGGATTCCTGTAGACTTGTGAGACACCATGATCTCCCCCACACATTTAACAGAGTGCATCCTTCCATGCTAATTACCATGACATCTGCAGGAAAAATAAATGTTTTCATATGAAAAAACTGTATTCCTGAGAATTTATGACCACACAGATAGCATCTGGGGAAACGTACCCCACTC